>JASDQU010737486.1:72510-126697 GCA_032191745.1 Picea mariana
CCCCCCCCCCCCCCCCCACACACACACACACACAAACACACACACATGCAAATAATATAACACATACCCAATAGATGGGACCATCAATTGTTAGGGTTTTTCTAGTAAGAAACCGTTTATATAGGTAGAAGGCTATGTAATGTTTTGTCAAGTATTTTATTGTGTTGGAGCTCTACATATTTGGAGGCTACCCCCTCAAAGAGGGCCATGAACAATTCTCTCTTTTTGGATTATCAATATAAGGGTTTATATTATGAAAGTGCAATACCCTTATTTCGCCTATTTAAATTTTCTTCAATTCATGTTCCTTCTTATATTTATCATAATTTATTATTTCTATTGATACTACAAGTTATATCAGAGCTATTTCCTGTGCCAGCACATGCCCAAAGTTTAGAGAATTTTCTTAAAGATAGATACATGTTCCCACATCTTTAAACACAATTTTATGTTGTTAAATGAGTAAAATTGTTGTCGGTAAGCATACACACAAGGAATACAAGTATATTCACCTGGTTGAACACCCTTGTACACCTATGTTGGTACCTAGTGAGTAGTATTAGATAGAATCTGTGTACATATTCACTCTTCCATGTACCTACGAGTATATAGGAAGGCCCCTATTCACACATGAAATCATCCCCACATAAACCTATCAACCATTTTGTTTCTATAGTACACTGAGAATAGTAGTTGGGGTGATCACTCTTAGGTACCAACGACTTATGTAGTATGGCTAGGGGTGCAGTCTATCCTTCTTTGTTGGCACTATGAAATACTTGGTCAAGGACCATTGTTGGAAACCCTCAATTATATTAGGGAGAAATATAGCACTTTACTCTCCTTTTTATTAGGACCTTACCAAACCTATCCTTTGTAGCATAAGTAGTGAAAAAAAAAAATCTCCTGGAATATCAAGAATTTGAGAATTTTGTTTCTAAAATAATACTCAAACATGAGTAATACTCTGCTATTTTTTTTGTTTTTTTTTTTAAGTCTTGGACTAGCTCATACCATTTTCAGTGACTTATATCAAAATACCCCTAGTGTGATGTTGATTTCAATTGTCTAGCTCTCAATTAATCATTTTTGTGGACTTGACCATAATCTTATGGGAGACATGTCTCAAAAGACTCATTGCACAATGTTGATCACATTGATATAACTCTTCAGGAACCCTTATGGTGGACCCAAGGGTCCTATGATGGTTACTAAAAACATGGAAATGGATAAAAATGTCACTCAACTGGAAGATTGTGTCTCTTATACCAAAGTACAAGTTTCTAAGATCGACCACCTGAACACAAAGGTTGCTAAGATCAACTACCTAGAAGAACATGTTTCTAATATCAACATCATACAATAATAAATCTCCAAGCTTGTAGATGCATTCTTACTCAAAGAGGAACATTGGAAGGAGTTGTTGGTTGAGCGGACCAGTGGTGAATCGTCCATAGGAGGAGAAAATTACACAAGGCCATCCTTTCAAATTAATCAACATTATATGTTACACAAAATCCATAAAGTAGATCTGAACAAGTTTGATGGTTCCAACCCAATAGGATGGGTTACCCAGATGGAACTCTACTTTTCACTCCATGGTGTTAATGATGACCCAATGGAATTATGAGTGAGTGTGTTATATTTGGATAGAGAACATTGGCAATGGTGAAAATGGCATAAGAAGGCCTATGTGAGGTCCATTTCTTGGAGCTATTTGTTTAAGACCATATTTACTCTCTTTGAAACAAAGACTATTGTTTTGGTGTGATTAACCAAGTTATGCCAAATAGGCACAATTGAAGACTTTATTGCTTCCTTTGATAAATTGGAAATTTGCATGGAATTTGTGATCGATACTTCTTCAAATAATTCATTATTAATGGTCTACAAGAGAAGGTTTGAGCACAAGTTCAGATGGCTCACCCATCTACTTGGTTGAAGGCCTCTTAATGAGACAAAGAAGAACAAGTGTTGCCTTCAACCAAATGACCCACTTGTGTTTCATGACCATGCCCCCCTCTTCTTCCCACAATCACTTCCCTACTTCTCAATCCTTGAGGGTCCATGATTTTATCCCGACATAAGTAGTAGAATGTCAACATTTCCACCTTTCTTATAATTGTGATGAAAATTATTTGAAAGGGTATAAATATAGGGAAAAAAAATTATTCATCATAGATATGGCCCAATTTGACATGCCCGAGGAAATTTCAAGGGAATCCATTAGAGATATATATCTAGAAGAGACTACTACTACCCCTAATGAAAAACCACAAAGGAGGCTCCTTGTGAGGAACCCAAATCTCCCTCCAATATGCTTTATCAATAATTTCATCTCCTAAGACCTTGAATATGGTTGGATATATAAAGCACCAAAAGGTAATTGTTTTAATTGATAGTGATAATTATACTCATAATTTTATTGATCAAAGAGTTGTAGAAGAAACCCATTGTTATGTTCATGCGGTGCACAATTTTCAAATCATGATAGCCAACGGAGGTATTCTTAAATGTGGTAGTAAGTGTGAGAATGTGAAACTTCAAATGGGGGACTACTTGCTCAAATTCAACATGTTTGATACAGAAATGGGAGGATATGAAGGATGTGATGTCATTCTCAGAGCATAATGGTTGTGAATGTTAGGTTTGGTTACAATGATTTCAAGGAGTTATACATGAGTTTTAATAAGGAAGGTCATAAACACACCCTTAAAGGTCTCCAAGTCAGTTCCCCATTAATTATCAGTTCTCACCTTATGGAAAATCTCTTGAAGAAAGTCCACTTGGGAATTCTTTCCCAATTCAATTTCATCCAAGTTATTGATAGCTTCTTACTGGAAATTCACCCTAACGTGCAATTGGTTTTAACTAAACATTAGCAGGGCTTCAAAACACCCCAACACTTACCTCCTTCATGTGGCAAGCATGATCATGGTATACCACTAATTCCAGAAAGTCAACTACCCAATGTGCATCCTTATTGACATATTTTTACACAAAAGAATGAAATTGAAAACATCATTCATGAACTATTGGAGGCAGGCACGATTTGTCTTAATACTAGCCTCTACTCATCCTTGGTCATCATGGTATTGAATAAATTAGGCAATTGTCACATGTTCTCATACTTTTGTGCTCTTAATAATAAAATTTTCAAAGAAAACATTTCCCATGTCAATCATTGATGACCTATTGGATGAGCTTCATGGTGCCCAGTTCTTCACTAAACTAGACCTATGCTCTGGCTATCACCAAATCCTTGCATATATGAAGGAAATTATGATTTTTTGGTGATGCCTTTGGTATTTTTAATGCACCATCCACTTTTCAAAGCCTCGTTGACAAGGGTTTTCATCCATTTGTGTTCAATTTTGTGCTTGTTTTCTTTGATGACATTTTGATTTATAGCAAGGCTTGGGAGGCATGTGTGGAGCATGTTGATAAAACCATACAACTACTATGAGATAACCAATTAATCCTCAACATTCCAAATGCAATTTTGGTTCTTCTAAAGTGGAATACTTAGGTCACATAGTTATTATGAAAAGGGTGCAAGTGAATCCCAAGAAAATTGAGGCTATGAAAGATTGGTCTTGCCCTAAGTATTTGAAATATTACGTGGTTTCTTAGGACTTACTGGCTACTACTAGAAGTTTGTGTAGAATTATGGGAAATCCAGAATTCATATTTAAATCCATGATCTTGTTGGATAGTTCTTTTACAATATTTTATAGACAACAATTGAATAAAAGACCTACCCTTATATAATATTTCATAAACAAATAGAATTAGCATGGTAATTGCAATGGTTATATATTATTTTTCTTTTCTTCCTCTGATTGGTTTTTCCGGAGTAATAAATGAAAAAAGGACCATCTCTTTTGTTTCCGCCCCATTAACAACCTTATTTAAGAAGAATGAATTTGTGTGGTATTATTTACGAAAGTAAGTATTTCATGCCTTAAAGGAAACCATGAGTACTACTCTAGTCTTAGTAGTGCTAGATTTCACTAATACTTTAAATTGCATGGCATGCCTACTTCCATTGTGACGAATCATGATCATTCACCATCAAATTATGGTAGGAATTGTTTGAATTGTGGGGCACACACTTGAAAATGAGCATGGATTATCATCACCATACATAGGTGATCAATAAGTTCCTGGAAACTTAATTGTGATGTTTAGCATCAGATAGACATCACCAATGGGTTTAGTGGTTCCCACTTGATGAATGGTAGTCCAATACCACCTATCACAATGCTACCAAAATGTTTATTTATGAAGATATCTATGGCCAAAAACCTCATTTGTTCACTTCATACTTACCACACACAGCCAAGGTTTAGGAAGTGGATTTCACATTAATACAAGAGAGATCATTCTTGGTACACTTAAGGATAGTTTGTTTTTGCTCAAATTATAATGAAGCAACAAGTAGTTCTATGTCACTATGAGCACTCTTTTGAAGGGGATCGAATGTTGCTTTGTCTCCAACCCCATAACAATAATATATTAAAGACAAGATCCACCATAAGCTAGTTTCAAAGTTTTATGGACCTTATCAATCCTCCATTACACTGGAAAACTTGTCAATGGATTGGCTCTTCTAGCCCACTCCAATATCTACCCAATCTTCATGTGTCTTGTTTGAAGAAGGTAGTGGGGTTGAATTATCTATTTCAAAATATCCTTTTAGAATTTGATGAAGAAGGCTCCATTTGGCTATAGTTGGAGGTAGTATAAGCCACACGAGCATGTTGACTATGCCAATGCACTATTAAAGCGGTCCAAATATAGTGGAAGGATACATAGCCTGAAGATGTTATCTTAGAACCAATAATTATTATACAATAGTTTCCACATCTCATCCTTTAGGACAACACTACTTTTGAAGGGGAGGTCATGTTAGGGCCCCACCCTAACCTCCCTACATTGGGGTACTTATGAGTTAGTCAATTAATGTATGAGGTTGTGTTCTTTGAATAAGGTCTGTCAAGTAGTTGATGTGTGGTTACTCAATGTAAAAGGGCCATATTTATTAAATAAATTCCACTAAGTGGTTGGTACTCATTAATGGTGGGACCACTAGTGATCAGGATTTTGTTAGTAAGAAACTATTTACAGAGGTAGAAGGATGTTTTGTCAAGTATTTTCTTGTATTTGATCTCTGCTCATTTGGAGGTTGCATCCTTGAAAAGGCTCATGAATATTTCTTTTTGTATGGATTATCAATATACGAGTTTATATTCTACAAGTTTAGTATCCTTGTTTCTCCTTTTTTTCTTTTGATATTGTTAATAATTTACTCCTTATGATGATTATGTACACTGCAACCCAACTCACACATGATTTCTACACCCAATCATCCACCTCTATAGTCGAAGATTTGAGTCAATTGAATTTGTAGATGGTAAAAAATTCTAGAAATCATTCCAACTCTTAAAACATTAAGTTTGAATTTAGCTTGAGTGACTGGACAATAAATTTTGAACACAATTGCCAAGAAAGCTAAAGCAAGTTAACCCACTTGCCTTAGCGATGATTTGGACAAAATACTTGTAAATTGAACAATTTGATAGACTCTATAAGAATTTCTATTGCATGGTGGATTTTGAGCATAATGAAAAATGCTCACGCTCTCTCTACACTAAATTTTTTGGTAAGCCTTTAAGAGAATGCTAGAATTATTTATGAAAAAACTTCATGAAATAAGAATTTAAACCAACATCATTACAAAGATATTAATAAGGAGTCTTTGACGATTAAACATATTGTTAATATTTTTTAATTTGCAACACATTTCAAATAAACACTTCATTTATCATTAAAACGATCTAAATTATATAAAATTTTGTGTAATTAAACACTTAGTTCATCCTTGTGACAAATCCCCATTACATGTAAAAAGAATGTAAAATGGCGAGGAATCCACTTAAAAACAAGTTTGCAGCCATTTTATTAAAAAATTCAAAGGAAACAAAATCAATGGCATTCAATATCAATCTCATTGCTATATACATTTAACAAAAGATAAAGAAAGATAGATATAATTATAGAATTATGCCTTTGTACAAGGAGCATCGTGAATAATAATTTCCATTGCAAGAAGAATAAAACTTTAAAGTGAGCACTAAGATTTATAGATTCACTCTCTTAAAGGTGTGAGGACAAATCACATATCCTACATAAACTAGAATCTAAGAATAAAATTGTGAAGACAAGTCATAGGTTCTACTTATGCAACAATCTAAAAGTAAAACCATCTCACAGGTTTATATAAATATCGTAAACCAAACATCTCACATGCTATTGTCTAATTGTAAATATCCTTTTCCATTTCCCATTGTTTATCGATTTAATAAGAAAACACTATAAAAAAATCGACACAAGGGTCACTCCTATGGTCCATTGCATTTGTGTACAAGAACTTTGATGAAATTGTGCCAATTATTGTGCATTTCAAGATAGCAATAGAGTCACAATGGTAGTACTAGCCACCAATACGAATCAAAGAAATTGTACTGAGAGTTTCCAAACACAAACGCTAATCTCAAATGTGGGCCTTTACTCGCAAAAATGAATATCAAGGAAAGTTTGAGTGTCCTTGGAGTATTAGTTTGTGCTTGGGTGCACCTTGGCCTTGTTGATTTATTTTACTGACAACCATAAACTAAGTGATTAGGGTAAATATGTGAACCTATTTTTCTTTCAAATAGAGAGAAAAAAAAATTGAACTTGAAAAGTTATAAAGAGTCTTCAATTGTTGATCATGAAGATCCAACAAGTTTCCAATCAACTACAATTCTCCAATTCTTCATAGTGAAAGACTAACAGAGATGGTTTCTTTTGAGAGAAAAGAGAAGAAAACAAAAGAAGAGATACTAAAGAAGGAAAATACTTATGCCAAGATTCTCTAAATATCTCTATGTCTCAGATATTTTCATCACTTTACGGAATCTAAAACAGAGCTCATATGCCCAAGATATGTCATTTTTCTCCCACATTCTGCTTCCCCACACTTAACCATTTTTCATTCTTTCCACTCTACTCTTCTTCCACACTATTCTTCATACTTAACCATTTCCATACTTACCCATTTTAATTTTTATTTTCGCTATCCTCTTAGTTAATTTTCATACTACCAACCACTTAGTCATTATTATAATTCATTTCCACGTTCATTTTCATTTTCATAATTTTTATTTTTCTTCCTGCCTTCACCACAATGCACATTCCATTCCCCTTTTTGCACCTCATACTTAGTCATTTTACTGAGTTTTACCTACTTACCTACCTCCTTTACCTTCGCATTCCCATAAATCCACAAACTATACATTTATTTTTTAATTTTTTAATATTATTTTTTATCTTAAGTTTCCTCCCCCTTTTCGTGGACCTATCCTTGGGGGACTTGTGGCAATGATATGGACCTATCCCTGGATGACACATGGCAGCGAGGTGGACCTATCATAAGTGGATGTGTAGAAGTAAGGTGGACCTACCTGCGGGTGACATGTGGACGTGACATGTCAAGCATTCACAGGTTGACTGGGTATTGACTGGGTGACCAAACTATTACCAAGGCATGAAATTTTCTAAGGCATGAGAACTACACTAAGGCTTCCATAAGCTCCTTTGTTTCACATGAATGATATGTGTTGTAGAAACATTTACCTCACCATTGCTATCTTTCACAAAGGGCCTTTTTCAATTTCCCTATGCAGACTTTTCATCCCTTTTTTGATGAATCCAGAGCTAAAAATACATATTTTTCCACATACACGTGCCCTATCTACTATACAGCATGCGTATACGCAGGCTGCTCCACTACAACCCACATACATCGAGATTTGTGCCAGAAAATACAAAAATGAAGTCGGGTTTCCATGTCATGACATGATATCTCTGATCCTTGGCCTTCCATATACTGGAAATGTTCTGACTCGGCCCTTCAGTTGCATTTTGAAGGCTATAAGAACACAATTCCAAGCTATGGAAAAAAAGGAGAAAGCATTCAACTTTGAGAGCAAAGTTACTCTGGATAAATTACTTCATATTGATTCTGCATCCCTTTGTCCCTCAAGTCTGAACACAGTGTTCAGCCCCCAAGCTCTTTCCCTATTGTTGAGAGAACCTCATTGTCTCTTTTCTATGAGCTTGTCTTTGGTGGAGGATTGAAGTGGTGGAGGCCCAGTTGGAAGGAACTTGGTTTCTTGGTTTTGAACTGTGCTGACATGGAAGTCTGTAATGTTTTCGCTTCTATTGATCATTTATTAATAGAAATACTCATTTCCCATCCAATTGGTATCGTGCAAATTTATTATTATTATCCATGGGCTTATTGGTAATGTTTATTAATGGATTATGCTATCTAATGTGCTAACCCCTTTATATTATCACTATATACTTGCTCTGCTTGTTTGTTGAGAACTTGTTGCAGGTACAAAGATTTGGGTCAAAGTACTCAACAGTGGAACATCATCAAATGTTGGAACGAGGTAGGCTTCTTTCTTATCTCACTTGCACATTGGTTTATATAGCATATGTTGGAATTGAGTAGATTTCTACAGTCATACCTGTCTGTTGTGGTTTACCTTGGCCATAGAGAGTTTTCCCCTCATAACAATATGGAAAGAATTTTCATTATAAATATTATATTTTTTACCCCCAACAATGCATGTGGGATTAAGAAAGGAGAAATTAAATCAAGGGACAAGATTTACCCACGAACCAAATCGACGACTACTAAGCATAGATCTTTTGGAGCTCATAACTCTTGATCTAGACATCTGTTTTGGGAAAACCATACCTCGTTGGAAAGGTAATTTGACGAGGAATAAAATGGGATGGGTTTCAATTGCTGATTTTGGCTATAATATTTCTATAAATTAAAGGAACAATCAGCTCTATTTTCGTGACTTGCTAGGAAATTTATTTGGAACCTTGACTTCCCAAGGAAATAAGTTGAGATACAGACCAAATTTCACTCAATATGGATCATCCGAAAGCTAGAATAATGAAGATTATTTTTAGAATAGTTTCCATGGCTGAGAAGTCACTTATCATGCTTAGAAAACTAAAATACAATTGGTGTTTTTCAGGTAGTTAGCTTCAAATTTTGGAAAATAAAAGTTTATTAAATAACTTTTATAAAGAGGTGAAGTGGGTCCCACTTGGAGGCACAAATTTCAACAATTTAATTCATTAATGGGTGTTTAATCAATCACTTATTTAGAGGATATGTGCTTCATCCCAAAAATAAGAAGCACGTGGGAAACTTCCAAAATAATAGAAACCCTAACTACTAGGGAAAATCATTTCAAAGAAGCATTGGAAGCAGATTTAATATAGAGGAGCACCATCAAAGAAAAGGTTAGATTATCAGAAAAGTATTATTCAACCTTCTATATGTAGCCGACTTTCTCATCTACAAATACAGATCTCCATCTTCTTGCTTCTTCTTTTTATACTCGATTTCTCTCAAGGCTTTGTGTTTGTATGTCTGAGACTGAGCATAAGGTCGGGTTTTTTAGTGATTTTTTTTTCTTCTAGGCCTCTTCCTAAAAGATCAATAGGAGTATTTTACAATAATATACATGACTGATAATGTAAACCAATGTTGTCTAAATTATTCGTGGAGGTTTAGTTCTTGCACTTGGAAGGATTTATTTATGATCATTAGTCAATCAGTTTACTAAAACGATTTGTAATGTGACATATTTTTTATGTATTGAACTCCCCATAGAACTAATTCAGGGCATAATTTTAATGATTTCTCATACTTTGAAATTTATGAGTATGCGATTTTTGGAGTGTGCTCATCATATTCTTTTCAATTTTAAATGCAAAATCATTTAATGTTCTCTAAAGTGATCAACCCCATTTCACTCATTTTCTTATGAGAAAATATGATCGTATCGTATGCTTGCATGTGTTTCAGAAGGATGTTATAATGAAGTTGAGAATATATCTATTTTGATATTGAAGTATTTCTTTATATTTTCACTATTAAGAAATTGCTTGGTCCACTTCCAAGCAAATTTTGCACTCAAGGAGAAATCAGGTTATCAACAAACATTTCATATAAAAACTAAAGAAATAAAGAATTTGAGGTTTGTTGTTTAGAATTCTCCCATTTGACAGTACAATCCAAGAATATCAACCACATATTTCAAACAAATAGAGGAGTACCACCTCTTTAAAAATGTAGGGGGGTTTTATCCTCATGATGTTATCTTAAAGATCGTAAAACAATGTCTTAGATCAACAAGCATGTGCAAGCCATGATCTAGAACTATGTGGGGAAAAAAATATTGCCACATCTCCATGCTCAACAACCCATGACAGGGGTTGTTTAGAGAATATAAGGTCTTGAATAAATTGATGATCGTGCTTTTCAAGTGGGTTGTATATGGGTTCAAATTGCCCCATTTTTTGTGAGGGTGGTTTTTCTGACGATTCCAAGTTTCATTTTTTATCCCAACCCTATTTAAGCCCAAATTTAACTAGATAAATTAGATCGTATGAGTACCCCTTGTCCCATGCTTGTAAAGTGCAATATAACGTAATAACAATTATGCAACAAGTGTGAGCATTTCGAGTAGGCAATGGCACTTTTTCGCATTTCAAGTGGGTAGTGGTGTTGTTCATAGGCAAAGGAGAAACTCAAATCTGACTATTGCTAGAACCACAATGGAAATGAAAAATTACACAAATGATTTGCATAACTAATGCCCACAACTCCAAAAAAAATGATCCATCTTCTTATATTCAGATAAAGATATTAGTTACAATGGTATAATTTATCATCTACCCGTAAAATTGATCAATTAATCGAACTACTTGTAACTAAATAAGTTAGAAAGATAAATTAATTAGAGGATGTAATTACGTTACTCTAACACTCCTCCTTAATTACATTTGTTGAATGCTTTAGCATTTGTCACTCCTAAATTCTGCCAATGAAAGTCAAAAACATATATTGCTAATGGCTTTGTGAATATGTCATCCAATTGGTCTTGTGATTTACAATGTTCTAAATAAATATCACCCTTATTTACAATCTTTCTAATTAAATAATATCTAGTATCTATATGCTTTCTTTTCTAGTGAAAAACATGATTTTTTGGATATTGCTATGGTTGAGTTGTTTTCACAGTAGATTGGGGTTGGTTCTTCTTATATTTGTTGAAGATTATTGAACACTTTGCATAAACACACTGCTTGATAGGTTGTTGTTATTGCTACTACATACTATTCCTCTATTGATGAGAGTGTCACAATGGGCAGTTTCTTGGATGCCCATGAGATTACTCCTAGGCCATAGTAGAAAGTATATCCTGAAGTGCTCCTCCTATCATATAGATTACCTGCAAAATCATTGTCCATATAGCCAATAAAAATATCATTATTTGTCCTTGAATATAGAATAGCATATCATGTTGTACCTGCAATGTATCCCATAATTCTTTTTCCAACATTCCAATGCATTTTTTTAGGTGTCTCCATAAATCTGGAAGTCAAATTAACAAAATACATGATATCTAGTCTAGTGGTAGTGAGATACATGAGACTACCAACTGATCTTTTAAATGATGTTGGATCTACATCTGCACCTTTATCTTCCTTGTTGAGTTTAGTTCTTGTTGCTACAAGTGTGGGTATTGCCTTGCAATTTTTCATTCTAAATCTTTTTAACAAATCAAATGCATATTTTGTTTGGCATATAAAAATTCCATGTTCTTATTGATTTACCTCTATGCCAAGAAAAAATTTCATCAAGTCCAAATCAGTCATTTCAAACTCCCTTTTCATAGAAGATTTAAATTTATTCATTGATGAATCCCATGTATAAATAATATCATCGACATACAAGCAAAAAAATAAAGTTTGGCCATGCGGATTTACCTTTATGTAAAGAGTAGGTTCATAGTTTCTTCCACTGAAACTATCTCTGATCAAATACAAATACATCATGTGGTACCAAGATCTTGGAGCTTGATTGATCCCATAAAGTGATTTCTTCAACCTGTACACTTTTTCTTCATGTCCTATTATCTCATATCCTGGTGGTTGTTGCACATAAAATCATTCTTCCAAAAAGGCATTTAGAAATGCGGATTTCATATCCATTTGGTACACCTTCCATTTTGTTTTGGGCAGCCAATGCCAAAACTGCTCATACCATGTCTAATCTGGCTACATGTGCAAATTTTTCTCCAAAATCAATTCTAGGTTGTTGTGAAAACCCCTTTGCTACAAGTCTTTCCTTGTATATGTCCACTTCTCCTTTTTCATTTAGTTTGGTTTTATATACCCTTTTCACTCCAATACATTCTTTGTATTTGGGTAAGTCTACTAGATCCCATGTTTCATTTCTCTCAATGAAATCTATTTCCTCGTCCATTTCCTTAACCCATTGTTCATATTTGATTGCTTCCTAAAAAAAAGTGGGTTAATAAGTGAACAATGCATAAATTGAATGAGCACCTAACTCTTCATAAATGTCTTGCAGACTTTGCATATTTCCAGGAATTCACTCAGAATTATTACTATATTGAGCACTAGGAACAGATAGACCTGATGAATTTGATTATTATCCTTGAACTAAATTTCTTAGAGTCCTCAATGGAGTATTTTTGTTTGGTGATTGTACTTGTGAACCTTGTTGTTCACTCAATTCAACCAGTTCTTCTTCTGCTACATCTTTGGTGTATGGAATTTTTATTCCAATGCACTAATGCATAATTTGAATGAGTGCTTAACTCTCCATAAATATATTGCAGACTTCTCATATTTCTAGCAATTGACTCGGAATTATTACTAGATTGAGGACTAGGAACAGACAAACCTGATGAGTTTGACGATTCTCTTTGAACTGAATTTCTTGGAGTCCTCGATGGATTATTTATGTTTGGTGACTGTACCTGTGAACCTTGTTGTTCACTCTATTCAAGCAGTTGTTCTTACGATGCATCTTCAGTGTATGGGATTATTATTCCAATGGACTTGTCTATTGCTTTGTCCCATGCCTCTTCTTCTTTAAACTCTACATGTATTTGTTGATGATCACTTTCTTGGTCACTGGATTGTATAGTTTGTAAGTCTTGGACTGTTCATTGTATCCAATGAAAATACATTTCTCGCTCATGTCATCCAATTTATTCCTTTGTTGTTTAGGTACATGGGCATATGTTATGCAACCAAAAACTCTAAAATGTGCTACATAAGAACTCATACATGACCATGCTTCTTGTGGAATTTTATTCATCACACTTTTTGTGGGTGACCTATTCAATATATATATATATATATATATATATATATATATATATATATAGAACAAGCTACTACTCCCAAAAATTCATGTGACAAGTTTTTCCCTTTCAGCATGCTCCTTGTCATATTCATGATATTTTTGTTTTTCCTCTCAACTACACCATTCTTATGTGGTGTATATATAGTTGTGAGTTGTTGTTTGATTCCTTGTTCCTTGCAAAAAACATTAAACTCATTTGAATCATATTTGTCTCATATGTCTAATCTCAACACTTTAATTTGGTAGCCACTATGTTTCTCGACTAGTGCTTTGAATTCTTTGAACCTGACAAATGCTTCTCATTTCTTCCCAAGGAAGTACACCCAGGTATTTCCGTTATAGTCATCTATGAAATTTAGAAAAAAGATAAATTCCTCCAAGTGATTGAGTCTGCATTGGTCCACACAAGTCAATATGAACCAGCTCTAAGGGTTCCTTATCTCTATAGGATACACCTTTAGGGAATCTATCCTTGTGTTTCTTTGAAATAATGCAACACTCACATGTGTCAGATGGTTCATGGATGGAAGGAAGGCCTCTTACCATCCCTTTATGATGCAATAAATTCAAACCAAAGAAATGAAGATGACCATATCTGGAATGCCATAGCCAAAAGTCATCCATGCAGGTTGCCTTTTGGGAAAATGAAGTATCATGTTTGTCAAAATTCACAACAAGCAAATACATTTGGTTCTTGGTCATTTGAATTTTAAGAATCAGATTCTTACTAGAAGGATTATCATAAATGAAACACTCTTCTCCATTGAAGAATACATTGTACCCTTTCTGAGTGAGTTGGCCAACACTAATCAAGTTATGTTTCAAACCTAGGGAATAAAACACATCTGGTATATGTTTCTATTGGCCTTGTTTGGTCATGATATTGACCACTCCTTTACCCTTTACATATACAATAGAGTTTGTGCCTAATTTATCTTATGTTTTCACTAATTCATCTAAATTTCAAATCAAATCTCTATTTCCAGTCATGTGATTACTACATCCACTATCTAAAATCCATACATCATTTGAGGTGTCGTGGGAAGCAAGATAAGTATGGAACAAACATTCTTCATTGTTCTCAAAGGTATTCAAATAATTGGCATTCTATTTTCCTAGGTTAGTCTGCTTCTTTCTACACTCATTGGTGTAATGAACTATTTTATTGCAATTAAAACATTTCATATTAGATTTATCATACCTCTAAGTTCTCTATGAGCCTTTTCCATTGCTCCTCCTTTCTTGTTCCAAATATTCCTCGTCTTTCTAGCTCCTACCTCTACCTCTTCCTCTTGATCTTCCTTTGTCTCTGGAAAAAGAAACTTGAATCTTGAATCTGTTTTCAATCGAAGAACTGTCATTTATGTAGATTCTAGATTCATAAGAGAGAATAGACCCCATCAATTCATCTACAGAGAATTGACTCATATCTTGTTTTTCTTCGATCACTACTACTATGAGATTGAAATTTTTAGATAGGATTTTGAGAACATTCTTGACTACCTTCTTATCTGGAACATCTTCATCGTACATATTCAACTGGTATACAGTTGTCGTTACTCGGGTCATGTACTAATATATTGACTTTGACTCTTTCATTTCTAGAGTTTAAATTTTTCTTCTCAAAAATTGTATTTTCATTGTCTTCACCTTGATGGCACCCTAATTGGCGCTTTCCAAGATACCCCAGGCGGTTTTGGATAACTTCGCAAGAGAAATCTTGGGAAAGATTGTGTCATCTAAAGCATTTTGCATGTAACACAATTCCTTTGCATCCTTTGTTGTGTTCTGAAAACTTCGCAAGAGAAATCTTGGGAAAGATTGTGTCATCCAAAGCATTTTGGATGTAATACAATTCCTTTGCATCCTTTGTTGTGTTCTCTTAACCAATTTCTCTAGGTATTCTTTAGAACTTGTTCAGCTGCTTTGTTTGTTGGTTCTGTATACCCACAAGATCCATACTCCTAAATGTCCTAATCCCTCAACAAAGTCATCATTTTTATTTACTACTCTTCATAGTTCTTCCCTGTGAAAGTGAAAGTGGGAATCTGGGCAAAACTACTTGAAGCCATTTTGTCTGTTGTAGAACTTAGTGTTGCTAGAGTATATGTTGATCTTGTTTGGATTTCTAAGAGTTGCTTCAGAAGCGAAGAAAAGTGCAAAAATCAAAATTGTTGACTTTTTAATTGTAGAGTAGGGAAGGATTATAGCAATTTTGATTTTAATGGATCTTTATGGGATATTAACTTCGACTGATGAATGCATATGATAAAATTTATTCATTGTCCCATGATAAGTGATCATTTCTAGTTAAATTTCTTGTGTACCCCGCAATATCTTCTTGTATTAAAGAAGAATTCTAGTGCAGTAAGACTTCTTATTAGCGATAGTTGTTGGTTCCTTGCAAACTGCGGCTCGATCCTTTCTTGCTAATTGTACACGATTCTTCTTATTTTTTCTCACCCTGATATGACTCCTTCTTCTCTTTATCACTCCATGTTTCTTGATAACTATAAAGTGGCGATTATTCTTGCATTTAAATCAACGATTCTTCTTGGACAAGTTATCTTTAACTCGGTGATTCTTCTTTTAGACAAGCTACCTAATATTGCTGACAGGGAACCCGATATTTCTAATCGCTTTGATACCAATTTGTTGTTCATAGGAAAAGGAGAAAATCAAACCTGATTGTTGCTACAGCCACAATGAAAATGAAAAATTACACAAATGATTTGCAAAACTAATGCCCCCAACACTAGCACAATTGATTTGTCTTCTTATATTCAGATAAAGATATTCTTTACAATGGTATAACTAGTCATCTACCCATAAAATGATCAACTACTCAAACTACTCGTAATCGAAGAAGTTAGAAAGACATTAATTAGAGGATGTAATTGCATTACTCTAACAAGTGGTACTTGGCATTGAGGGTGCTCTTAGGCTCCAACAACTTTCTAAATACTATGATCTTCCTGACATCAAAGGAAAGAGAAGGAGTTTCAGTAATTTTTATTTTCTTTCATCTTTGGGTGCATGCTCAGCTAATAGGCACTCGAAATGGTAAAAATGCACTCAAGATGACATCAAGAGAAACTGCTACTATGGAAATGGGTGTTGGATGGTTAACTACTTTTAGGATGAATCGAATGAGCATTCTTTGGTTTATCGTATGCTAAATCTATTGGCTCGGGAACTAGAAAATTGCAATATCAAAACAGGAACCCTTCACCTAAATGTTGTATTGACTTGAGTTTAGGTCTTGTTTTATATTGAAATCATCCAACTTTATGTGCAGAGAAATGCAGATTTCTTGAAATGTGATGTGCATGGTCCTAAAATGTTTGATGCTCTTTCTTTCAACTTTAGCAACCAACTAGGAAAAAGTAGATATGGATAAATAGGGTAGAGTATTGAGCGTCATTATTGCTTAGAATTCAAGGTTCTTAAATACTAAGAAAAATCTGAGCAACAAAAGAAAAACCCCGCAACTTGACTTTCTCAATAGGTTATGCCTTCCCCTGGCCAGGAATGAAATTACTTAAACCTAAGCCAAGCCAAACCAAGAAAAAGAAATTGCAAATAAGGTGGAGTTGCAATAATCAAGGGACAAAATTGATCCCGTCATAGCCCGTCAAAATCCTTCCAACCCGTCCTAGTAGTTAAAAATATACCCGGCAAAAAAAAAGGTTTATTTTCATTTTTGCTATCTTTTTCACAAATCAATTGCATCATGGGCACTGGAAATTAATGTATACGTCGATGGAGATAAATGTATTGGCCAATTGTCACATGTTTGTAATTGCATGTAAGTTGGAGATTAATGATTGCAGGCTATATCATGGAGATTTTTATCTCTCAACAGTCACCTCAGCCTATGCATAAGGAAAAAAAGTTCCATGTTTTTTATGCACCACCTTCAACTTCTATATTAATGTTTTACTGAGAAGATTTTTTACATGAACAAGTGTGTAGTTGTTGAGGATTATGAATGTTTCTCCAACCCACCTTCTATTTTATGTGGATACCATGCTTCCTGCGTTGGATGCAAATCATCCATCGTCAGTGTTCTTCAATCTTCTCAGGTCGAGATTAAAAATGATTATGTATTTGTGTAGGAAACAAGCATTTTAAATTAACGTGATTGTAAGTTAAACTCAAAGGTTCAACCATTCTCTCATGCAAAGTTAAGGGTTTGGTGAAACTGTGAAGGTTATCTCCTAGATAGACAAAGGAAGAAGAACCAACACCCTAGGTTTTGTTGGGGTAATGAACAAGTGTCGGGTTGGTGAGGAATACATATTTTTCTCCAACCTGCCTTCTTTTTTCTATGGATATTGGGCTTTCTGCATTGGATGCAAATCAGCCATCGAAGGTATTCTTCAATCTCCTCAGATTAGGATTACAAATGATTATATATTTGTGTTGGCAACAAGAATTTTAAGCTAAAGTGATTGTAAGTTAAATTAAAGGTTCCATTGCTCTCTCATGCAAAGTTAAGGATTTCGTGAAACCGTGAAGGTTAGCACATGGACAAAGAGAGGAATAAGAACCAGATCCCTAAGGTTTGGTGGGGTAACAAACAAGAGTGTGGTTGGTGAGGAGTAGGTATTTTTCTCCTACCTATACAAGTCTTCCATCGACGGTCTTCTTGTATCTCCTTAGGTCGGGATTAAATATGATTATGTATTTGTGTTGGCAACAAGCATTTTTATAAAGGCACGAAAGGAATCATTTCTGTGATTTTTGAAAATCAATCTATATTTTGCCCAGATTTAACAAAAATTAAGCACTAATATCTTGATTGGCAATATCTTGGATTCCTATTTTGTTATTTCTCGCTCATTTTACCTAATATTATTCTTTAAACCACTTAAGTTTCTCTACTAGTGAGTTACCATGAATAATGTTGGATAATTGATCAAATTGAACTTTTAAGGGAGGGTAGTTTAACGCTCATTTTACCCAATATTATTCTTTAAACCACTTAAGTTTCTCTACTAGTGAATTACCATGAATAATGTTGGATAATTGATCAATTTGAATTTTTAAGGGAGGGTAGTTTAATCAAATTTTTATTTATTTTTTTCCTTCCAAAGATTAGACATGTTCATAAACACTTACCTTGATTTTGTTTAACAATCACTGACAAAACCCTTTTCCAATTGAAAATATTCAACATAGTACACTTGTCTGTAAATTTTGTTAAGAAATAATAAATTTCAAATTAACAATAAGAGAAAAGAAGGCCTTCAAAACCATAAGCCAAATGAAATTGAAAATACCTTTGTTTTGGGATAGAATGTATTGTTTCATTTTGAAAAGAATTAATACAATTTAAAAAAAAATATATTCAATGAATCTACATTTTCAAATTTGACTAAATGTCTACTTGATGTTATAATGTGATATTTTCCAGGTAAGCAATATAGTTTTTAAGAGTGATAATTTTGGATTACTGATTTCTCTACTATAAATAAATTTGATTGGAAATGTAATATTTTATTTAACACACTTTTTTATGAAGTGTGTAATTAATTTATTGTTGTCAAGTGAAAAGTAATTTTTTTGGAAACTTCTCATCATGGAAGGTCTAAATGAGTATATACCCTTCTAACTGAAATTAGGACGGACCCTTCAAATTCGATCACAACCGACAATCCACTACACCTTGCTCTTGTTTCCTTGGCTAGAATGACCATCTTGAAACAAAGTGTGCCTTCATGAGAAACAACCCAATACTCATGCTAGTGATAGATATTATGAATTTCGAGAGTGAGATCCTAATCTTAGTTCTGTAGTTACTTAGCTAGGTCCCATAAGCATCTCTTCATTTTCTAGAGACATAGCTAGCATGTTTTAGGTCCAACCCTTTCACAAGACTCGGATCCAACAACAAAAATCCTCATTAATTCCTTGGTCAAATTGTGAAGGTCCCACTAACGCTTCTATCCCACAAGGTGAGTTAGCGGCTCTCCCACATGCACAACATATAGATCTAGATCTACTTGCACCTAGATAAAGTTGCTTTATCCCCCACTTACATTGTTGATGTAGATGTAAAAGCGTAGAACCCAAACTCCCTCTAGCTCCTTGCACATCATTCAACTCTCGTAAGGTATGCCACCATTTCTGCAAAGTTGAATCTATGAGAATTTTTCTAGCTCTTTTACTCTGCAAAGCAAGGAAACAAATAAGAAATAAATGGGTAGCAGAGTAGTAAGGAGCTTGTTCTACCATATTAAGAAGCAATAAATCCAATCCATCCACACACGTGAGCTCAAGCACAAACAAAGGCGGTAAGAAATATAGACAAATCCAGCACATGAACTCAAGCACAAATAAATGTTGTAATAAAGACAAACAAAACCAACAAACGACACTAGTTTTAGCGGATGGAGAGATAATCAATGAAATGGAAACTATCTAAAATTATCATAGTTTTTCTTTCTTTGAGAAAGTTTGATGGATTAATGGTTATTCCAACTTCTCCTATGGCTATGGAACCTCACCTCGGACTTCACTTATGTATTGATAGTGCATTTGTGCCAAGCGAGGGAAAACCACCTAAAATTGATCATTCAATTGCTTAGCAGGCGATGAATCAACCTCCATGGGTAGTGAACCAGAAATAACTTATATTGTATTTCTCGCTTCTATTCCACACTTGAAGTGGAGCAAGAGAAGCTCAAGTAGTGCAATATCTCAAACAGTGAAAAATTATGGTGGTCTAATGATCCAAAAATGGAAGGAAGTAATAACAAATTGACATTAATAAGATGCTCATGAATTATTAAAGAGTTCATCCATCAATAACCATTCTACAAATAAGAGAAGATAACAGCAATGAAAAAGAGACAAAGACAACAAGAACTTGATAACAGAGTTCACCAATATGTGGCTACATCTCCAGGCCCGCTTCCAAGTGGAGGACCTCTTTATTGATCTTCAAATGATTAAGTTCTCTTTACAATGGCTCCTTGATGTTACAAACAAGATTTTTATTTGTTGTACAAGACCTCCTTGTGCAGATGCACACATGCCTCAACAAACTCCTCTCAAAACATGACAAAATGCCCCTCAAAACATGAGAAATGGGCCAAAAACTCCAACTCTTCTTTACATTCCCTGCATACAAAGTACCCTCTCAAGCTCAATAATCCTGGTTTATATATTTTTTAGGCTCATTTGGGGAAGCCCAACTTCCCACAAATATATGGCCTCTTTTTGGAATCAAATCCCCCTCCAAATGGCCAAGAAATCTCCAAAAACGCCCAATCTAAGCCAAAACTATAGGCAAATAACCCACTGTTGTAACTAAAATCAAAATTATCCCCAAGGGCCTCGGTGTGAGCTCCAAAACAAGGTCACATGGCAATAAAAGGCCAAGCGCCAGCCCCTAAGGTCTGCACGCTAGCCCTTAGCCCACAAGTAAAGGTCACATGGTAATATATCATAGGACCACACCCCAACATTTGCGCCTAGGTTATGGTCACTGCCCACGAGTCATATGGCGGGCAGGAGCTATGAATCCGCCCCAAATTTTTGCGTCGAACTATGGAGTGGAGTAGCATCGGGCCTTTGGTTATGTGGGATATGTCAATAAATTTGCGGGTTGGGGCTAGGCCCCAGCCCCCTTCCGCCTTCGCTTTACATTAAACACACTTTAAATATTTTAAAATGGGCTTGTAATAACAAGTCCCACCTTTGGCACGTTGGCAATATGACCTGTCCCAAACACATTCCCCCATGATAGAGTTCACGGGTTCGATTCCTCTAGCCTCCAAAAAAATTATCTATCCAAACAAATGATGGGGTGCCACATGGCAGCCCACGTCTGGGCCACGTGGCACCTTTTCATTTGCCCGGAAAATGTGCCACTTGTCGAAACGGGATTGGACCGCTCTCATCTGCCCAGTCAGCCTTCTGTTGTGTTTCCACATGTCTCAATGCTATGTCAGCATGATGTCATGTTGACATCGGCATTGAATTTTTTTGTCTGTTGACTTTTTACATGTTTGGGAAAACAATCAGAGTGTGATAACTCTCGCATACGGCGTCTGTTTGAGGAAGTAAATATATGGCTGGAATCAACGCGACGAGTCGTTCGTAATGGAATTGGTTTCATCCAATTCCAAGAACTTTCATTTTGAGCATTTTCTGGACTTGGGGAGGCCTCCTGGAGCATTCCTCCCCACTTGGAAGCTTTTGGACCACCAAAAGTCTGGTATCAGTTGGTAAATAAGTGAGGATATTGTGTCCTCACCTTTCTGGTCTCCATCCACTTTGCCTGACTTTGATTTGTGCCCTTCAATCCTACTCGAAGATACTCCACATCACCCCTATGAGAAGTACAGACTCTTTTGTCCAAAATGGTGTCTTCCTGCAACTCATTCATATATTCAGAAGAAAAATCTTCTATGGTAGGAATCTAAACCTTCTCTCCTTGATCCTCGATCATAGGAGGCTCATACAATCTCAAGTTTTCCACATTTACAACTAAATAAATTTGCATATATAAAGGCAATTCTAACTGGAAAGCATTAGTACCAATGTTGTCTAAAATTTTGAAAGGACCATAACGAATTGGTTTAAGCTTTTTACCTTCTCCTTGCATCATTTCCTTGTTGATGTATAACCAAACTTGATCTCTTGCTTTGAACTAATGATCAACTCGATGCACATCATGCCTTGCCTTGTACTTGGCTTGGATTTTCTCCAATTGTTCTTCTATTGCCTGATGAATCAACTGGATCCGTTCAATGAACATTGTAGCCCTGTCCACATCATTGTGTCCTTCTACTGCAATGTCTTTCCCAAAGACAAAATACAAAGGAGATTTTGTCAAGTACCCCAAACATGTTTCAAATGGATATCTATGAGTAGAAGAATGCTTGTCTCTATTATACGCATGTTGTACATAACACAAATTTTCATCCCAAAGCTTAGGATGTTTGTTGCAATATGCCTGAAGTAGATGCACTATTGTTCTGTTCACCACCTATGTCTGCCCGTCCGTCTATGGATGAAATGTTGTGCTCTTCTTTAGCCTGGTGTCCATAAGTTCTCACAAGCTTGACCAAAATTTCCCCATGAACCTGGAGTCTCGATTAGATACAATAGAAGTAGGCAACCCAAAGTGAACCCATACATTTTCAAAGAACATTTGAGTTGTTTGTTCAGCTATGACTTGCTTTTTACAAGGAATTAGAACACGCATCTTGTTGAACCTATCCACAACTACATACAGGTAATCATGACCTTTTCTAGACATAGGCAATCCCCCCACAAAATCCATAGATACACTTTCCCATGATCTAGAAGGAATAAGAAGTGGAATGTACAATCCTAGCTTTATGTTACTTGGTTTTCTTATTGCACACATGGTACATCCCTTTACATACTTAGACACATTTTCATGCATTCAAGGCCAATAAAAAAATCTTTGTAACTGAGCAACTATTTTGTCTACACCAAAATGTCTTTCTATAAGAGAAGTATGTGCCTCCCTGATTACATTGACTCTTTCACTTTCTAGAATACATAATTTGCCCAAATGATACAAAATTTGTCTTTAATATGGTAATTCAATTCTTCTGCTCTTTTACCATGACTTAAAGTTGCATAGACTTCCTTAAAATCTTTGTCCTCGGCATATTGTTCAATGTAACTTTCATGAGTAATTGAATTGTTCTTAAGGATTGTAGCAATTGGACTAGGAGGCCTAGATAACATATCAACAACTTTATTATGAATGCCCTTTTTATATCTGATGACCAAATGAAATTGTTGTAAAAAACCCATCCATCTAAAATGCCTTGATTGTTGTAGCTTAGTTTGTGATTGTAGATACTGTAATGGTTGATGATCAGTATGTATTATTGTTTCTTTGCCCATTAAGTAATGTTTCCACTTTTTAACACTTTGTACTAGAGCATACAATTCTTTATCATAGGTTGGATAGTTAATTATTGTTGTAGTGAAGGTCTCAGAATGATAGCATATGGATTTTTTTTGTTGCATCAGCACTGCCCCCATGGCATAGTCACTTGCATCGGTTTCAATTTCAAAAGACTGTTGGAGATCTGGCAATGCCAGAACAAGAGTTGTACTAATCTTTACTTTCAAAGTATCGAAATCCTTTTGTTGGCTTCCTTCCCACTGGAATCCTCTTTTCACACTTGTCAATGCATGTAAAGGTGTTGCAATTAGAGAGAAGTTTGCAATAAACTTCCTCCAACACTATGTTGCCCCCATGAAGCTTCTTACTTCAGTTACATTTGTAGGCTTTGGCCAATTTACAATGACCTCAACTTTAGAGGGACCAATCTTAAGCTCTCCACCCCCTACAATGTAACCCAAATATACAAGAGATGTTTTGCCAAATTCACACTTTGACAACTTTACAAAAAGTTTTTCTCTCTGCAAAACTGAAAGTAACTTCCTAACATGTTGGACAAGCTCTTCTCTGGTTCTACTGAAAATAAGAATATCATCTAAGTAGACTATTACAAACTCATCAATGAATGGCCTAAATACATTGTTCATAACCCGCATAAAAGTAGCAGGTGCATTAGTAAGCCCAAATGGCATCACTAACCATTCAAACAATCCTTGTTTTGTTTTAAAAGCAGTTTTCCATATATCATGTTCAACAACCTTGATCTGATGGTAACCACTTCTTAAGTCTAACTTAGTAAAATAAACTGCATGTTTCAATTGATCTAATAAATCATCAATGTGAGGTAAAGGGTAACAATTTTTTACCGTGATCTTGTTCAAGGCTTGAAAATCCATGCACATGTGCCATGTGCCATCTTTCTATGGCACCATGATGATAAGTGACGCACATGGAGAAGCACTTGGTCTGATGACCCCTTGTTCAACCAGCTCTTGTACCTTTTTCTTTATCTCTGCATTTTCCAAAACTAATAACCTGTACATTCCAATGTTAGGAAGAGGAACATCTTGTTGCAACTGTATCTCATGTTCAACTTGTCTCTTTGGAGGTAATCCTTTCGGGACTTGAAATATCTCATCATAGTCAGAAACAATTCTAACTAAATCATCTTTCAACTTTGTATCACAATCTTTGAAAGTACCAATTCTGACAGTGTCTTTAGCTTTTACAGCCATTAATAGATATATCTTACTGACATTTACAATCCTCTTCATTTTCTCTGAGTTGATTAGTGATAGATTTAATTTCTTCTGATGAGCTCTTACAACATATTCTTGTCCATTTTTAGTTAATTGGTACTTATTGTCTTCACGATAGAATATTACCTTTCTATCATACAAATATGGACTCCCAAGTACAATACCACATATATCTAGTGGAACCACATCCAACTCAACCTCATCTATAAATTGTGAATTGGTAGTAAACTTTAGGACACATTGTCTATTCACTTGCAATTGATTATCATTATGAATCCATCCTAAAGGATATGGTTTCTTATGAGGTTTAGTGATTAATCCCAACTTTTTAACAATTGTCTCTGATATCAAATTTACTTGTGAGCCACTATCAAATAGAGTATCAATTTTTGTATGTTTGGATATTACTCTTATATGAAAAAGTTATGTTTGTTTGACCTCATCAACTTCATTATCAACTTTTAAAGACTAAATTGAAGAACTTGTACTAGATTCATAAGTTTTACCATTGATTCTCGTGACTGTGAACTTGGTCTCATCTCCCGAATCGGACCCCAAATCTGTTTGAGTTGTTGCAGTCATCTTTGGCTTCCCTTTATTCCCGAACTTTGTTGGTTTCAATTCTAGGTGAAGGATCCAACAACGATCCTCATTATGGCCTTCTTTCTTACAATGAGTGCATGTAGGTTTTTCCTTCTTCACTGTATTAGTTTTCTTCCCTTTGAACTTCTCTTTACCCTTGCCTTGGAATTTTCCTTCAGTAGGTTTAAATGGTTTTACAAAATCAACATTTACATTCTTGCCTCTAGATTCAAGATGAGTCACTTCCACACACACCTCATCTAAACTAGTTGGATTAAACATAAGAATGGTATGTCGCAAATAACTATGCAAACCACCTATATACTTAAGCAATGTCTCTTGAGTATCCAATGGTATTCCCAACAATAAAGCTCTTTTTCAAAACTCATGTGTATAACTTTGAACAGTTTGTCATTTTAACTGTCTAAAGTTCTGCCATGACATAATAGCTTGTTGCATGTAAGCTGGAGGATAAAATTGCTTTCGTAAAGTGGAGGTAAAATCAAGCCGTGAAAAGAGAGTCTTACCAAACTTTTTAAGATCATGTTTTGACCTGCTTTCCCACCACACAAGGGCGGTTCCTCCCATCTTGAGACTAGCAAGTTGGATCATAGTCTCCTCATCTATGATTTTTTGTATCCTACAATACACTTCAATTTGTCTTATCCAATTATCTAACTTTTCCACATTTAGTTCTCCATCATACAAAGGCAACTCAAACTTAACATCAAGTTTTAACAAAGGCATATTAGACTTATGCTTATGTGTTTGTTTTTGTATGGTAGATGTTGTAGAATGAGAACTAGCATTTGAAGTAGAACTTGAAGAAGAAGGAGAAGATGATCGTGAAGGTGGTGTAAAAGGAGGCTTTGAAGATTCTCCTTTCCCCTCACTTTTTCCCTTCATTAAAATTTCTCCCAAAACTGGTTTCTTTCTCGCCAAGAAATCATCATATAACACTTTGACCATTTCTAAGATGGAGAAAAATGCATCTTCGAGCTTCTTGGTTCGTGGGGAAGTTTCTCCATCTAAAGCCATTTCTTCCTAAAAAATCGTTCTATCTCAGGAATGAATTCACCCAATGATCCTTCTCCTCTCCGAGATTTGGATCTTGTGAGCATCCAATCCTGCACTTGTTAAACCTTCCAAAACAACCAAAAGCTCTGATACCAAAATACTTGATCCAAAAATGGAAGGAATTAATAACAAATTGACATTAATAAGATGCTCATAAATGATTAAAGAGTTCAGCCATCAACTCCAAATAAGATAAGATAACAGCAATGAGAAAGAGACAAAGACAATAAGAACTTGATAACGGAGTTCACCAATATGTGGCCACATCTCTAGGCCCGCTTCCAAGTGGAGGACCTCTTTATTGATCTTCAAATGCTCAAGTTCTCTTTACAATGGATCCTTCTTGTTACAAATAGGCTTTTGATCTATTGTACAAGACCTCCTTGTGCAGATGCACACATGCCTCAACAAACTCCTCTCAAAACATGACAAAATGCCCCTCAAAACATGAGAAATGAGCCAAAAACTCCAACTCTTCTTTACATTCCATGCATAAAAAGTACCCTCTCAAGCTCAATAAGCTTGGTTTATATAGTTTTTAGGCTCAATTGGGGAAGCCCAACTTCCCACAAAGATCTGGCCTCTTTTTGGAATCAAATCCCCCTCCAAATGGCCAAGAAATCTCCAAAAACACCCAATCTAGGCCAAAACTATAGACAAATAACCCATTGTTGTAACAAAAAACAAAATTAGCCCCAAGGGTCTGGGCGCGCGCTCCAAAATAGGGTGACATGGCAATAAAATGCCAAGTGCCAGCCCCTAAGGGTTGCGCATTGGCCCTTAGCCCGCAAGTAAAAGTCACATGGTAATATATCATAGGACTGCGCCCCAACATTTGTGCCTGGGTTATGGTCACCGCCCCCGAGTCATATGGCGAGCAGGTGCTAATCTTTGCGCCAAACTGTGGAGTGGAGTAGCATCGGGCCTTTGGTTATGTGGGATATGACAATAAATCCACGGGTTGGAGCTAGGCCTCGACCCTCTTCTGCCTCCGCTTTACATTAAACACACTTTAAATATTTTAAAATGGGCTAGTAATAACAAGTCCCACCTTTGGCGCATTGGCAATCCGACCTGTCCCAAACACGTTCCCCCATGCTAGAGGTCATGGGTTCAATTCCTCTAGCCTCCAAAAAATTTATCCAACCAAACAAATGATGGGGTGCCACATGGCAGCCCACATCTGGGCCATGTGGCACCTTTTCATTTGCCCACAAAATGTGCCACTTGTCAAAACGGGATTGGACCGCTATCATCTACCCAGACAACCTGTTGTTGTGTTGCCACGTTTCTCAATGCTACGTCAGCATGATGACGTTAGCATTGACTTTTTTTTTGTTGACTTTTTACCTATTTGGGAAAACAATCTGAGTGTGATAATTCTTGTATACGACGTCTATTTGATGAAGTAAATATATGTCCGGAATCAATGCGACGAGTTGGTCGCAATGGAATTGGTTTCATCTAATTTCGAGAACTTTCATTTTTTAGCATTTTCTAGACCTAGGGAGCCTCCTGGATCATGTAACATGTTGGGTGCTAGTCTTGATCCTTTCACCAGGCCCATTCACCCCCAATTTTGACATCAAAACCTCCATTTTTTCCATTTTCACCTAATCAATGGCATAATGAGCACTAAATAAGGTAATAACTTGTCATTTTGAGAATAACTCTTAATTTTACTTGTAAATGGTATTAAGAGCTATTTTTGTAGCAAAACTACCTATAATTCAATGATTACGGGAATTAACTCTATTTTGCAAGTTATTACAAGAATTGCAGATTAGCATACTTTCGCTCGCTCAGAGGAAGAATTTCCACCTGGAGGTATTTCATCAATATCAGGAGATGGTGATTTATCTATTTCACCATTCTCATAGTAGTCGGTACCTGTTGGTCAACACATGGTCAAAATTGGCAGTTGATTACAAGAAATTCACAAACTTAGTTGCAGATTTGCTAGTCAACTCACAAAATTAGGAGCGAGATACCAAGAACGAAGAATATTATTCACCCAATTAGAAGATCAAGGATTCAACCTAGACGATAGTGAGAATTTATGCTCGACGCTAGAATGAAAATTTAGGGTACTTTTTTGTAATTAGTTTTGTAAAACAGAGTACATCTAAAAAACACTCAAATTCCTGAGATAGGTATAAATATTAGAGAACAGGGGATATCTAAGTTGGAGAGAATATTATTATTATGAACTATAACTTCTTGTAACTGTTGAATTGTATTGAAGTATTAATACAATGGAGATTCCTTTTATTTATGAGTTAACAATTTTTGTTAAACAACATATTCCAGGAGGGCCCTTGGTATGTGTTTTATTTCTGTAAGTTTTTTTAGAAGTTGTTTTTATTTAGTTGCATTCATTGCTTGTAGAGTTACATACACTATTACAATTTCCTGTAGATTAAGAATTTATTTTAAATAGTTTGCAGGAAATGTTACTTTGATTATGGTGATTAACGATTGTTCAAGATATTGATGCTAAAGACAACAAATTGCTTGAATAATCTTTCATCTACAATGCCATACAAACAATCTTCACATAAATATATTCAGAGTTTGAACTGAGTCTACAATTCCTTTATGTTTTTCTTATCAACACATTTTCTTATTGCATTGATAGGGTAATTTACCTTTCCTTTTTGTTTTTCTTATCAACACATTTTCTTATTGCATTGATAGCGTAATTTACCTTTCATTCAACATGTTAGCTCACACTTGGAAATTCCCTTGTTGGTCTTGAAGCTCGGTTGACTAAAATAGAGTGTGTTTGTAAATAAGCACAACTAAGAGTTTATTTGTGAACTGACTCCCTACCATTGATAGTGACAAAAGAATTAATTTTTGTGTGTGAGTCTGGCACTTTACTGCCTTGATTTTAGTAGGAGTTTTTAGGCTATCTCAAGACTAGTTCTACACATATTGTGTATGTGTCTCATAAGTTTATCTACCTAGATTGATAGAAAATGTTGAGGAATCTATACCACTAAATCAGCCCAACATTTTGGCGTCGTTGTCGAGGAGGCACTAAAGCAATTAATTTTGAAATTCCAAGATTTATATTGTTTGCTTGATTTTCATTTTCTGCTCTCAAATTCTTATTTGCATTTTTAGTCTTGATATGTGCATTAGGGAAGAGTAAGACGGTAATACGAAAGGTTAAAATATGTGCACTCACTTTAGTGAGCATTCACAAGTCCTCGCCATGCATATGTTGAATGCACAAAATGGTTAGGCCTAGGGATAGTAATGGTAGGTACATTAAATCAAAAAAATAAGTTGCTCCAGAAAAACCAAAACCAACCCCACCCCCCNCCACAAAAAAAAAAAAACACTTACTAAACAACCTTCACATCCTATTAAGCCACCTACACAACCATCCACTAAGCCATCTTCACAACCATCCACTAAGCCACCTATTAAACACTTGTTTCATCATCTTCAAATCCATCTATTAATTCATCCATTCGACCACTTATCAAAACATTCATAAAACCTCCCACCACTAATTTGCTTCCAGGTACTAAAATGGATACAGGAAAAAGGATTGTTGCGGAAAGATCAAAGCAAACTCACACAAAAGATATTGTTGAACCTTTTGAACATCCAGAGGAAACACCAAAAGGTTGGAGTAGACAGTTTTGGATCTTTTTGGAAAACAAGATGGTTGTTGAAGAATCTATTATTGGAGGAGGAAGGATACCAAGAAAACAAGGCAAAGGTGAAGGAGGAGCAAGAAGTGGAGAAGAAAGACAAAGAATACCAAGATGAGAAGGAGCTGGGGAAAGAGAAATAATTCCAGAAGGAGGAGGTGAACGAGAAAGAATTCCAAATGAAGAAAGGAACAGAGCATGTGAAGAAGAAGAAGAAGTTATATTTGGATTTCATATTTTAAATATTCCTATTGAATTCGAAAATGAATAAAAAATGAAAAATATTCCTCCTTTTGTTTTGTCAAATTTTTAAGGTAAGCCTTATGAAGATCCTGATGCATTTTTATTTGAGTTTGATATTTTATGCTGAACTTATGGCTATATTGAATTCTTACAAATTGTGATTGTTTTCTGCCACTCTAAAAGGCACTGCAATAAAGTGGTTTATGGGAATGGGTGAAAGTACAATAGCACATTGGGACACCATGAGGAAGATATTTTTTTAAAAATATCAAGCCTATTGCAGGTCAAAGAATTCAAAAGAATATATCTTCAAGATGGCATAGCAAGAAGAAGAAAACTTGGAAGATTACCTAGAAAGATTTTTGTATAATTTGCAAAAATCAAAGCATAATTCCTTAAATTTCAATGTCATCTATACCATATTTTTAAAAGGCCTTCGGGATGAATTTATTGATATTATTAATCTTATGGGTTCTGGTGATATTTCATCCTTACCATTTGAACAAATTGTTAATTTGTGCAAGAAGTATTCCTCGGGAAAATCTAAAGCTGGAAAAAGTCAAAGGGATGCCCTTTCAAAAGTAACAAAATCTGCACCAGGGTGTATTAGTAAAGGTGAAATTGGTAACTTGCTAGAAAAATTTAAAATTGAACTCATGGTTACATTAACTTCTCAGTTTGATGCTTTTAATGTCAAGAAACGACAACAAGATGAAACTGTAGCTTTAGCCATTTTCTGCCCTGATTGTAGAGGGAAGCATCCTAAAAATGAATGTCCACTAAAGAAAGTTCAGATTTGTAAAATTTGTGTAGAAAAGCATGCAACAGAAGATTGTCCTTCGCTTCCTGAACCAAAGGTTGTGTTCAAAGGAGAAAATGAAAATCATAAGCAGTGACACTGTGTAACATAATAGCCAGGCAACCATGGCATCCAACGCCAGCGGGATGTTTCCAGATCCTTCTACTCAATTTTCAACATTTCCTACGCAAAGTCTTGCACAAACATCATGGAATGCTCCCATGCCATGGCAATCATGGCCTCCTCAACAAAATTGTAATCCACCTTATCAAGAAAATTGGAGAGGAAATAACCATGGTAATCAATCACCCTACAATTTTCAACAATAGTATTCACCTCAATCTCTGCCCAACAATATCAACAACAACTCTTTCCATCACCTCCACCACCTCAACTAACTCAATCTCAACCTCTACAACTTCCTTCAACTCAACAGCCTCCACGACCTACACCAATTCCTTCCCAAATAATAGCAAATCCAAACAACCAAAAAAACAAAGTTGTCTACAACAGTCAATTAGATAGTTTTCCCACTTATGGTATTGCTCCTGTAGTATTACAGAAAATTAATCTATGCTCAGTAAAGGTAATAAATCATAAATCCACCATAATAACTGAAAAAGAGGTAGATGAAACTCAGTTAGATCAAAATAAAGCAGAGGAAAAACAGTCAGTAACTTCACTGGAAGATAATCAACACTCTAAAACAACACATTTTCATGTGTTCAGTAAAGGTAATAAATCATAAATCCACCATAATAACTGAAAAAGAGGTAGATGAAACTCGATTAGATCAAAATAAAATCGTAGAAAAACAGTCAATAACTTCACTGGAAGATAATCAACACTCTAAAACAACACCTTTTCCTGAAGGATTATTGATAGAAAAACAAGAAAACTTACCTAAACTTGATATTTTAGAAGAATTGAAAAATGTTTTCATAAAAATTCCCTTATTACAGGTCATTAAAGAAATCTCAATATATGCTAAAACAATGAGGGAATTGTACAATAAAAGAAATGATCCACAAACAATACAAGTGATTGGAAAACTACCAAGCTTGATAACCACCAAACCAATAATAGACAAGTATGTTGACCCTCGAGTTTCAGTGGTCACAATATTTGTCAATAACTATGTTATCTAAACACACTTATAGATCTAGGCGCAGCAATAAACATTATGACATTAGAGATCACGCAGAATTTAAAATTTTCAAATCCCAAACTAACCCCTACGGTTCTAGAATTAACAAACAAACCAAAGATAAAACTAGAGGGTATAGTCGAAGATGTCGCAGTTTCATTGTATTCATGGAAATACCCAACATTATTTATGATTCTGCAACCCAAATCTAATTTGGGTTGACATCCTCTAATCTTGGGTACACCATGGTTGGAAACACCTGATGCATACATTATTTGTCAATCGGGTGATATGAGAATTACAAATGGAGATGATATGAACGAGCTTTTAATGTTCTTGATGATGGGTGGAGTGTCCACTCGAAACATTGGATGTTTCAAAACCTTCTACAGAGTTTTTATCCAAGAGTTTCTCCAGCATCTATTCAGGTTTTTTAGGAAATTTATGAATTAGATGGTATCAGAGCAAGTTCGATAGGTTTAAGCTATAACTCAATGTCTTCACATGGATAGTAGGAAGTGCAAAGTTCAAGTAAAAACCTAGGAAACAACCTTGGGAGAATAAAGTGATGGTGCCAAAGCTTGTTTTGCGAAAATGGAGGAAAAAATCATTGACATTTTCAATACACATGAGACAATGTAAAGATCCTCTTCAAGAAGTAATGGATTTTGCATCATCAATATGAAGAAGGGGACAACAAAGGCTTTAAGCAAAGAGGATTTAAGTGAGGAAGTGCCACATATTATCTTTATAATGGAGTCCAAAGTGGAGATACAACGTTATGATGGAATATTTGATACTAAAAAAACATAATGTATGGCTTAAACAACTCAAAGTATACTTCAACATGCACCAAGAAAAGAGGACCAAAAAAAATTCTTTGAGATGAAAATGTTGAGCCATGCCTTAATATAATGGGAGAGTTATGTCTTGATATTGTGGGAGAGCTACTTTTACGCCTTGCAATTGGGCAAGTAACCGTTGGTGACTAGATGGAAACCCTTCAAAGAGTTGAGAGTTGATTAACTCATCTTTTTGCCCCATATTGTATGAAGAAGATCAAAGCATGAGAGAGTAGTTTTTTAACAAAGGTAAGAACAAACTGTCAAAGAATTCACATCCAATATCCATAAGCAAGCTATATTGTTGGGCATCTCATCAAAGGAACAAGGGGTCATAGTGAAGTACCTTGGAGTATCCAAAGGCAATTAGAATGGCCCAGTGTAAACGTTCTACAAAATGAAGGTTCTCCAACGATTTTTTTCGAGGACATTTGCCCAAAATTTGGCAAGAAATTGTTAGATCCACAAATTTGAGTGATTATTTATGTATAATCTGAGTGCCCCAGGGGTTTTTCAACATGCTGAATCCATTTCTGCATTTAGAGCTGGATTTTAAACAACAAAAAATAAATATTTCAAGCAAATTTATGTTGTCAGATTCTAACGACATAAACCATTGCATAGAATAGTTAGCCAATGCCAATTAGAATTCTCCTCAACAATGTTGAACATGTCAAGTCATGTCTTGATTTGTTGGGAGAGTTACTTTTATACCTTGTAGTTGGGCGAGAAACCATTGGTTACTAAATGGAAACACTTAAGGGTTTGAGAGTTGATTAAGTCACAGTGTTGTCCCATAGGGTATGAAGAGGGTCAATGCATAAGATCATTGTTTTACTAGCAAGGGCGAGGACAAAGTGTCTAAGAATACATGTCCAAGTATCAAAAGCAAGTTTTATGTTTGGGCATCTCACAAGAGGAACCAAGAGTAGTAGTGAAGTACCTTGGCATCTTTTGCCCCATATTGTATGAAGAAGATCAAAGCATGAGAGAGCAATTTTTTAACAAAGGAAAGAACAAACTATCAAAGAATTCACATCCAATATCCATAAGCAAGCTATATTGTTGGGCATCTCATCAAAGGAACTAGGGATCATAGTGAAGCACCTTGGAGTATCCAAAGGCAATTAGAATGGCCCAATGTAAACGTTCTACGAAATGAAGGTTCTCCAACGATTTTTTTCGAGGACAGTTGCCCAAAATTTGGCAAGAAATTGTTAGATCCGCAAATTTGAGTGATTATTTTTGTATAATCTGAGTGCCCCAGGGGTTTTTCAACATGATGAATCCATTTCTGCATTTAGAATTGGATTTTAAACAACAAAAAATAAATATTTCAAGCAAATTTATGTCGTCGGATTCCAACAAATAAACCATTGCATAGAATAGTTAGCCAACACCAATTAGAATTCTCCTCAACAATGTTGGAACATTTCAAGTCATGTCTTGATTTGTTGGGAGAGTTACTTTTATACCTTGTAGTTGGGCGAGAAACCATTGGTTACTAAATGGAAACACTTAAGGGGTTGAGAGTTGATTAAGTCATAGTGTTGTCCCATAGGGTTTGAAGAGGATCAATGCATAAGATCGTTGTTTTACTAGCAAGGGCGAGGACAAAGTGTCTAAGAATACATGTCCATGTATCAAAAGCAAGCTATATGTTTAGGCATCTCACAAGAGGAACCAAGAGTAGTAGTGAAGTACCTTGGACATGAGAGAGAGCAAGATCAAACTATGCAAGAATGCATGTTCAGTTTCTAGAAGGAAGCCATATTGTTGGGCATTTCATCAAATGGATTAGGGGTCATAGTGAAGTACCTTGAGATATCTAAAAGTAGTTGGATTTTTCATCGACAATTATCAAAATGTCAAGACATGCCTTGAATTGGTGAGTGATTTTTACACCTAGTCAATCAAACCATTGGTGATCAAATGGAAACACTTCAAAGAATTGAGGTATGTAGACACATTATTTTAACAACAACACAGCAAGGAAAAAGTGTCAAAGAATACATGTCCAATCCAAAAGCAAGGCAAATTGTTGGGCATATTACCAAAGGTGGTAGTGATGTTCCTTTGGAAACCTACATGGTCATATCCAAAGAGTTTTCCTTTGTCAATTGGAAAATATAATTGAGGCATGCCTTGATATATGGTAGAAGAGTTAATTTTATGCTTTGTGGTTGGGCAAAAAACAATTGATGACTAATTAGGAACACTTCAAGGTGTTGAAAGTTGATTAAGGCACAAAGCTATCACATAGGGTGTGAAGACAATCAAAAAATGAGATGACAATTTTATCAACAAAAGTAAGGACGAAGTGTCCAAGAATACAACTTCAATTTCCCTAAGCAAGCCATATTGTTGGGCATCGCGTTGATATCCAAAGTTTCGTGTTAAGGTGACCAATAACCATCCTACTATACATTGTTCTATTTAGATTGAATTGCTTCAAATTTAATGTTATATATGTGACTCCACATAACATTTAATATTATTTCACTATGTTAATTCTTTGAACAATATATTTACATATTGTGGCTCTTGCTTATTCTTTACTAACAAGAATATAATGCTAGAAGTCACTTTAATCACTAATGAATTCAAAATAAAGATGTTATATGAAAATACTATAATGCCATAAGTTATTATTCTCATAACCAAGGGTGGTAGAGAAGTAGTTTGGAAAACTGCATTGTCGTATCCCAAGAAAATGAAGAGTTATTTTGTCAATTGGAAAACCTTGCCTTGGTCAAATAGCTACTTTTATATCTTAAAGTTGGGAAAGAAACAATTAGTGACTAAATGAAAGTTCCATTCCATTGGGTATGAAAAGGATCAACACATGAGATGTAGTTTTATAAGGAATAACAAGAACGTCCAAGTTCCAAAAACAAGCCATATTTTTGGACATCTCAACTAAAGGTACCAAGGGTAGTAATTAAATACCTTGAAAACCTACACCATATTTTTGGGCATCTCAACTAAAGGTACCAAGGGTAGTAATGAAATACCTTAAAAACCTACATGGAGTTGAATACGACAATCGAGCAACAAAGAGAACAAAGGTTACTAAAAGAAAAAGAAAGAAAACTGCAATCATGGTTTCCAAGAAAAATGACAAAAATTGTGATGTAGATAGAATCAAAGAAAAAGTGTCAAAAAGATTCCTCTAACACTACCTCCAAAATGGGGACACTCCATCAAGGAGAACAACAACAATCAATCAATAGCTAAAAAGATAAAGGTGACATTAATACAGAGAATAACTTTGTTTCCATTACATTGCAACAAACAAGGAAAGGATGCACCCAAATCAAGAACAACTTTTTTGACAATGTTCTAAATGCACTTTAATCTATATAATTTTGGTTGATGGACTTGAATTAGAAACATACGAACATCACTTGCATGTAACAGCGCTTGATGTGAAGAGATGTTTACAAGTCCTTATTTGTGAGATAAGGATCAACTCTTTTTTCAAAAGAAATACCAAGTATTACTTGGTATTTCCTCAAAAGTCACAGAAAAGGCACAAATAAAGCTCCCTTTACATTTGCAAGTCAAAACCAAACACAAAAGTGTTGGGAAAAAGAGGCCCTCAAATAACATATTTCCTCAAGGCACACAAAGGCACAAACAAAGCTTCCTTTACATTAACGACTCAAAACCAAACAAGGTGTTAGGGAAAAGGAGGCCTTCAAATAAGATGTAGAGAATAGAACAAGTGTCATGAGGTTCTCTCTCCTACATCATATGGTTTTTGTAGTACCAAAGTGTCATGAGATTCTCTCTCCTACATCATATGGCTTTTGTAGTACCAAAAGCTTGTCGAAATGGAAAGATGTGATCATCAAGTGTTCAATTTATTTATGAAGACCAAGTCTTCAATTTACTTATGAAGGAGACAAATTGTCAAAATTGGCTATATCTTTAACAGCTGGGAAAATTGCTAGCGAACATGGCAACCACCTCAACCAAAATGTAAACCCCCACATAGACTAATCACCAACCAGGAAATCATCATATTCATAAGAATTATTTAGAACAGCTTCAATAGAATATCGAAAGCAATTTAAGGATCGACCTTTGCCACTTCTCCATGGGTATAGGTTCCTTTGAAATTTAGACAATCCTAACTGTGTGGGATAGGGATGGACAAATTTTCAGAGGAGAGAACAAGTATCACTTGGTTAACGGCGGTAAAATATATTTCATCAAGGCACGCAAAGGGGCAAATAAAGCTTCATTTGCATCAGCAAGTCAAGCAGAAAACTGAGTGGCATTGGCATAAAGCAGCCTTCAAAAAAGATGTAGAATTAGATTTGGAGAGAAGGGCCATGAGCTTCCATCTCATGCGTCTTTAAGATCTTACAAAACCGAAGCTTCTCAAAATGGAAAGGTGTGAGGTTTCAAAAGGGACAAGTACTCAGAATTTTGCCAAATGTTGAATGGCTAGAAAAATTGCTACCCGGTGACGCAGGGGAAGTAATTTTCAATTTATACTAGTTTATTTATCATGTTTATAAGAATTGTGTTGAGCAGCTTCATTGGAAAATCCAAAGCTAATTAAGAATCAACTTTACCACTTTGAAATTTAGGCAATCCTAACTTTAGACCTTTGTTTAATTAACACAGCCATATGGTATATGTCATAAAAGTCTCGGCTTTAGACCTTTGTTTAATTAATAAAGCTTGCACATTATAAGTCTAGAGGCTTTAGACCTTTATTTAATTAATAAAGGTTACACAGTGAAATTGATGAAAGAGTGTATGGAATGAATTTTGAAATTGTTGAAAGAGTGTATGAAAAGAATTTATTGAAGAGAATTTGCAAAATCTGCATGTGTAAGCTTTGATTTGTTGAATTTAGTGACAACAAATTTCTTCAAGGGTAGTTTTTTAATCTTATTATTCAGCGTTGGTTGTAACTAATAAGATCAAGTTGGAATATGGATGAGATCGCATTCATTTCAATTTATTGTGTACATTACTATAAATTTGTGTATGTCCGTAGAGGCTTATATAGGGAGGATGTGAGCAGGAGGATGTGAGGGGGAGGATATGAGAGAGCTTGCAAGTTTGTTGTAATCTCCATGATCTGAATAATAAGACCACTGATACCTATGCTTGGTGGACGTAGTCCAACGTTCGGGTAAACCAAGTGAAATCTTTGTGTTTTTAATCAATGTGTTTATTGATTGTCTTATGTGAATTGTGTTTTCCGCATTTGCAATTCTAACAATTGGTATCATAACTAAGGTGAATTGAGTAGGTGTGGGAATTGAGTAGAAAGTCATCGACGCTCCCTAGACAGTGTTAGAGGCACCCTGACGTCCTCACACTCGAGAAATTCCAATTTTCGTAAAAGTTGTGCACTCGATTTCTACATCATAGAGCGTCGACACTCCACCATCCATAATGAAGGAGAGTTAACCTCACACTAGCATACATAGTGAAGGAGCACCCATCTCCCTGCAAGAAAACATACCCATGTTTTTTAAAAAAGTAAAGGTATGAAGTAAAAATGTTTTTTATGGAGTAAAGGTATGAAGTTAAAAGTAAAAAGGTTTTTTATTAATTTTTTTATTAAACCTTTTTTGGAGTTTATATCATTATTTCTCCACATTTTAAAGGGCTTGATTTTATAAGCAGTGGTTTCTTCTTCTAATGAAAAAAACTCAAAGTGCTAAATTCAAAATTGAAAAGTTCAATGGCAAAAACAATTTTGAGATCTGGAAGGTTAAGATACATAATCTGCTCGTGCAACAAGGCGTGGTGAAAGCGTTTTTGTCATAGATGAAGATCGGGATGAGATTGATGCGAGAGCACAGAGTGCCATACACAGCTTGTATATGACGAAATCCTTGACGAACGAGATCTTTCTGGAAAAAACAAGACAATTCTACAGTTTGCACATGAAAGAAGGTACGAAAATAGTTGATCAATTAAATATTTTTAATACTCTTTTAGTCCAATTGACTAGCATGGGAGTGAAATTCGAATCTGAAGATAAAGCAATTACATTAGTGTGTTCTTTGCCCGAGTCAAGGGATCACTTTGTTACCTCTATTAGTTTCAGCACAATAGAAAAAGTATTGAGTTTGATGTTATTGTTGGAGCTTTACTGTCTGAGGAAACAAGGAAGAAATCCAATTTTGAAACCTCTACATCTGAGGCAATAGTGGTCAGAAGAAGACCTAAGGAAAGAGAACATGTATGAAGTTTTATCAACTAGTATTAGTTCACATCCTGATGATGGAATAGTTTACATGGAAAATGATATCTCATGATGGAATAGTTTACATGGAAAATGATATCTCGTGTAAAGTTGTGGGAATTTATAAATCAGAATCAATAATCAGAAGCAAAATACGTAGTTGCTTCACATGCTTGCAAAGATGCAATTTGGTTGAAAGGTTTGTTTGGATGCAAGACAAAGTAAAATTACTTTGTGAGTGTTAATCACTTGGATAAGAATCCAACCCGCCACAATAAAACAAAACATATACCTATCGAGTACCATTTTGTAAGACATGTCATCAATGAACATGGAGTCTCTCTTGAAAAAGTGCATGCAAAAAAGAACTATGCAAACATGTTCACAAAATCAATACTTTTAGAGAAGGCTACGATGATGTTTGGCTTCTCTTGGCTTGCAAAAAAAAAGTGATGAACAAAAGGAAAGAGCAAAGTATTAGGTTAATTGTTGTCAAGGTGGAGATTGTTTAATTTAGTCACAACAAATTCCTCCAAAAACAGTTTTTTATCCTATTATTCAATATTGATTGTAACTAATAAGACCAAGTTAAAATATGCATGAGATCATTCATTTCAGTTTCTTGTGTAAATTAATATAAATTTGTGTATGCCCATAGAGGTTTATATAGGAAGGATGTGAGGGGAAGGATACAATAGAGCTTGCAAGTTTGTTGTAATCTCCATAATCTGAATAATAAGACAACCGATACCTCTGCTTGATGGACATAGCCCAACATTTGGATGAACAACATGAAATCTCTATGTTTTTAATCTGTGTCTTTGTTGATTGTCTTAAGTGAATTTTGTTTTCCACATTTGCAATTCTAACATGATTTGCATGTAGTCTGAAAGGTTAAACTATTAGTGAATCAATCCCTCCACAATGATCATGTGCCCTTTCAGTACCAGCAATTAAGTTTTCAGTGGTGTATAAATCATGGTGCTGACAAGGAAAAGACAATTAGGGCATCCGAAAGAGAGTATGCCAATGTAAGAGAGGCGTGAACCAGCATTGTAATACATGGAATGTTTTAGTCCTGTTGAGTGTGTACCTACCTTGTAAGAGTAGAGTCTTCACCGCTGAGCAGCAGCTAACACTACAGCTATATTGTATATCATAAAAGTGAAGAAACTTTAGTCCTTTGCATAATTAATAAAGCTCGCAGATTGTGAAATTATAACATCTGTTGCGTGTATGGATTGCATTTGCTGTAGAGAAGAGGCAGAATCTCCTTCTGCGTAAACTATGATTTGCAAGGGGGCTTTCCTTTCTGTATCAGCCAACATAACAGACACCTCAACCAAAACACAGACCTCTACTTCTATGTGCAATCCACAATCCATTATACATGTCAGGTGCATTTATAAGCAACAAGGAATCCCAACGGTTTCGAGGCTGTAACTATCAAACTCAGTTACAGGAATCCGATATAAAATTTCAACAGTTTCTTGAGGCTGTAACTGTCAAACCCAATTACAGGAATCCGATATGATTGAGAAATGCATCCCATTAGAAAGACAAAGAGGTATTTAGTATTCATTGATACAAAACCAAAACCGAGAAGGCAAGGAGCAACGAAGGTAGCAAAATCAAGAACACAAAATAATGGGTGCTATAGAAAATGCAACGATAGGACACAGCAATCTGAATGAGCGTGTGTACGCTTCTAAAACACATATAAGCGTGTGTACGCATAAATCAGCTTTAAAAATCCAATATGGTGATGAAATGTAAGCTTAAAACCCTGAACAGAAAGCTTGAAGTTCAGTGTCCTGGTCATGTATCAAACTCAGTTACAGGAATCCGATATAAAATTTCAACAGTTTCTTGAGGCTGTAACTGTCAAACCCAATTACAGGAATCCGATATGATTGAAAAATGCATCCCATTAGAAAGACAAAGAGGTATTTAGTATTCATTGATACAAAACCAAAACCGAGAAGGCAAGGAGCAACGAAGGTAGCAAAATCAAGAACACAAAATAATGGGTGCTATGGAAAATGCAACGATAGGACACAGCAATCTGAATGAGCGTGTGTACGCATAAATCAGCTTTAAAAATCCAATATGGTGATGAAATGTAAGCTTAAAACCCTGAACAGAAAGCTTGAAGTTCAGTGTCCTGGTCATGTATTATATCATCTGAGATGCAAATAAAAACATTTATTGCAAGGAAATTTTTCCCCACGCCAGAGCTTCTCCAAGGTAAATATCAAGGAAGCTTAGTTAAACGCAACAGAGTAGAACAACAGTAGCAGTAAATATTTTTCCATTTAACAAGTTAATAAAAAATTTCGGACAAACTCGTCAATGAAACGCCATCAACAATTTACAGATCGCCCCTCTTACTTTCGCTTTTAAAATCTACCTCTAGCAGAGTTAAACTAAAGCAACAAGATTCTAGATTTTGAAGCAGAAGCCGTTAGTAGTTCACTCGTAAAAAGAGATTAATCCTTCCAAAAGCATAACCTTTGGTACTAAAAATATTAGTTGCAAATACAGAAATGCAGGCTATGGGGAGAACGAACAATACTCTATAAAATCCAATTAGAAAATGAAGAGGGGGCAGACCAATCATATCACTGCTAAGAAGGTGATTAAAGCCTTGAAATTCAAACCCGATGAAACAAGACAGCGTCTCCCAAGTGTAACTGAAAAAAGCCAATCTTGGGATTAAACTACAGTCAGACATGACGTATAACCATAAAGATAATCTTTTTAAAAATGCATACGAAATTTTCATACTACTGAAGCGTCTTAACATCAAATGTTACAGAGCATCTGAGTCCGAGTTCTCATCAACGACAATAAAATTTAACTTCTTTAAAACTAATCATCTGTATTGGGGGAAATATGTAAATAAATGCTTGCAATTCTTTTAAATTGTAAACCCTGAAATGGCAGAAAGGAATATCAAATAACAGTCTTAAACCTGGATAAATTAAACCTAATATTGCTGCTGCAGCAGCAACATAGGCATGACCAATAACTGCAAACACATTATGGAAGGTACACACGATGACCAAAAAGCCTCTGACTGGATCTGCAAGCTTAATAAACCAAACACAACACCACAAATACGCTAATCAACTAAATGCGAAACAAACAATCAAACAAACTAAAAAAACATATCGAAAATGGAAAAAAATGTGGCAAAGTGTTCGAGGCTCGTTACGCATTGAGAATCGTAGCAGCACGGAGAATTTGCTACAACATTATTATCGCCGCCTCTCAAAACAAACTGTGCCATCGCTCTGAGTGAGCAGCAAGATTGCTCTGCAAAGGCGGCTTATTTTGTATTCAAATCATTTTACATAAGCTGATCAAAGTCGAAGAAAGACCATTATGTTAGATTACATAACCAGATCTATAACAAATAAGAGTTTCTTGGTGGCTATGACAGAAATAAACTGTGAAAAGAGAAGTCCCACCTTTGCCTTAGAATCCATGAAATTGCAGAAGGGTGTAAATGCAAATAAATAGAGTATTATCTTGATGAGAGAGAAATGGGAACCCTAACCGTAATGGGAGAGAACAACTTGCAACCTTTTTCGTTCTTACCCTAACCCTGACCCTCGTAGTGTGAAATTGAACCCTAACCCTAATGGTGACACGGAACTTGCAATTCTTTTTATTCAATTCTAAGCATTCTTTTAAATTCAACCCTAACCCTAACTGTTTTTGTTTAACTCTAAGCATTCTTTTAAATTCAACCCTAACTCTAATGATGGTAGATATGAGAGAAGTGACAAATTTTTTAATTCAAACTTAATCTTAATTGCATTTTTTTATTCAACTTTAAGTAGTCTTTTGAATTAAACTGTAACTCTAATGGTAGATATGAGAGAATTCGTAAGGGGTGGCAAGTGTGGGGGAAGTCTTCATGATCCCAAGGGGAAAAAGATAAAACATTATGCCCAGGGGTTAGGAGAAGTGTCAAATAACTTAGGCGAAGCATATTCGTTATGGCGTGGGCTCACCATAGCCATAACTTTAGGAAACGGGGAATAAATGATCTTCGGGGACTCTATGATCATTATTAGGACAACCATGAAGCAATCTAATCCTGGAGGGATCAAACTTCAAGGCATCGCAGAGAAAATCAGGCAGATCTTGTCTCAATTTGACAGAGTAAGGCTCTTCCACATACAGAGAGAGCTAAATAACGAAGTGGATGTTTTAGCAAAATATGCCACCTCGCTAAAACTTGAATTCCTTATGGGAAATAGGGATTTCTCCCATGCCACCATCCCCTAATGTTATCATTGTTCATAAGTCGTGTTATGATTAATTTCATTCAACCAAGGTTCATCATTGCTTGTCATATCAAACGAGCGTTATGCATACGAGATCACACAAACGAAGTAGGTGGTCGTGAGACCACATAAGCATATGAGCCCCTACGTTCATTTATTTATGGTGGCTCTGCTCGTGGCATTTGAATGCAAAATTATGTGGTAGGTTAATCAATTTGGGACTATCCCAATGAGGACACCCTCGAATTCGTGCATAGTAGAGGTAGTGTGGTGGAATTGGGGCACTGTTCAACGAGGTGTAGAGTTTTGTATGTGCATAGGATTATGGAAGAGGGGCGCTTTGTATGTAGCAATGTCAATTGGCAGCAAACAGGGGAGGCTGGAAACTTGAGGTCACTTTGGCGTAGCTTCTCTGGTAATTCGATTTGGTTCTTATTGCCAAATAGTGTTGGCTTGTTGTTCTACATTGTGGTAACTTTGGCCTTTAGTTTTAGTAGAATTGGGGAGCCATCCCTTCATCCATCACATGGCTCAGGAAACAGTGTGACAGGATCTATGTTCCTAGAACGTGATAAATTTGTTTGCAAGGTCAATTGGACAGCAATGGTAGGTGAAGACCTTCGTGAGGATAAGACGCTATTGCACAAGCATGAGGAGGTTACCCAAGTGTTGACGGGTCTAAATTAGCCCGACAACAGTAAGGGGTTGATCCGAATTTAGAAGTGGGACGAACTGATTAACAGGTTGAATACAATCAACACAGAAATATGAAGAATAACACAAATATCCAGTGAATAATATCTTTTATTAAATAATGAAATAGGTTGAAACTGTAAAACTGTGGAACTGAAACACTTGCTTGAATGGTGGTAGCTATCTCTGAGAAGATATGTGGCTGCTACAAGCATCTGTCTAAGCAAAATGGATTACAATGAGGCTTCATAGGCCCTTTTGATATTACTCATGAATGCCAAAACCCTAGACATCCAAAAACCTAACCCTAGAAGGTGAAATGCCAAAAGTCATGTGGGCCCTATGGGTAAGTGGGTGTAATTTGGTACCTCAACTTCCAAGGGTCGTAACTTTTGCATACAGCCTCTGTTTTAGGCGCGTGATAGTCCGTTGGAAAGGTCTTTCGGAGAACTACACACTCCACTGTCAAAATCTGACTCAGTTTACAGTTTGACTATGGCGAGCCAAAAAAACAATGTTTAGGGCCCCAAAACGACCCTGGAAGTACAACAAGATGTGCTGACATGAAAACATACAAAATAAGTCAATTGGATTAGGCTAGAGGCCACCCATATCCACCTGGAGGATGTGCGGGGCTTCAGACAACCCCAGAAGTGTAGAACCCACAATTACAAAGCAATACAGAAGAATGTGTTGAACAAAAAAAGGACACAAGGAGCCAGTTGGAATAGGTGGGTGGCCACCAATATCCACCTAGATCAATCCTCCCCCCTTAGGAAGCAATGGTCTCCATTGCATTGAGTTCCCCCATCAGGTGAGGAAACTTTTGTTGGATTTGGCCCCGGGTGAGCCACTTGCCTTGGTGTAGGAGTTGCCCTGCCTTGACAACCCGATAAAGTTGGATCCGTTGTTGGTGAGTGCCCTTGACCTGTGTGTCCACTATCTGATCAGTGGATGCTTGTTCCATGTAGTTAGGGTTGAGCTATGTTGGTGTCAGCTATTCTGCGATCTTGGAGGTGTCCAATAATGGGAGAAAATATGGTCGAAGGAGGTCCACATTGAATATTGGATGCAAACCAAGGAAGGGTGGAGTGTTGAACTCAAAAGCATTTCTACCCACAGCCTTGGTGATAGTGTGAGGCCCATAACGAAGTGGGTGAAGCTTCCGATGGGGCCCGGTGAGACACTCCTTCTGCAAATATAACCAGACTTTGTCGCCAACCTGAAACTGGTGTGGTACCCTTTGTTGATCATGGCACTGCTTGTACTTAGCATTGGATTTTTGTAAAATCTCCTAGACCTGTTGGTGGATGTGTTGAATCTGCTCAATGAATCTGGTGGCTTTGTCGATCGCAGACCGATCAGGGGAAGAGTCTACATGTGTTGTGGCAAGAGGAAGTGCAACATCAATGGGTCCCAAGGGTTGGAATCCCAGACCCACCTGAAATGGGTTATGGTCGGTGGAACTATGGAGAGCCCTGTTGTAACTGTGTTGGACATATGGGAGACTCTCGTCCCATGTACGTGGATGCTTAGAATTGTACATGCACGGGATGTGCACAATCATCTAATTGACGACCTCTGTTTGGCCATCAGTTTAGGGGTGGAAAGCAATGGATTTTGTGAGCTTGGTGTCCAACAAAGACCAGAGACTCAACCAAAATGTGTTGAGGAACCTGTTGTCTCGATCGAAGATGATGGTTTGTGGTATCCCAAAGTGGACCCACACTCGTTCGAAGAAGAGATTAACAGTATATGTCACTATGACACTCTTCTTACAGGCTGTGAGGATGGCCATCTTTGAAAATTGATCAACAACCACAAACACACGGTCATTTCCTTGCTTAGTGGACAACAAGCCAGACATGTAATCCATTGAGATGGATTCCCAAGGCTTCTTAGGGATAGGAAGAGGGGTGTATAATCCTTACTTCTTTATGGTTGGCTTGGCAATGGCACAGGCAGTGCAAGATCTGATATACTTGCTGACGTCCTGTCGAAGTTTTGGCCAATAAAAATGTTTCTGAAGAACGACCATAATTTTCTCCACGCCAAAATGTCCTGCCACCCGACTGTAGTGGGCTTCCCAAATCATCTTTGCATGCTCTCTTGTAGGAACAGAGAGATGGCCTAGGTGGCAGAAGAGTCCATCCTGAATGTGAAAATCAGTGACAGTTTCACCTGTACCCAAGAGTTGATAGGTGGTGGTGAAGTCTGGATCTTGCTGATAAAGTTGGGGCCCCTCAGATTCTTCATGTCCACGAGAATGGAGCACAGTGGTGAGTGCAGCCATAAGAGGCCAACTGAGGCAGTCAGCGACATGATTGGAGATACTTGTCTTATACTTTATGTTGAGATGGAACTGTTGCAAGTAGGTGGACCACTTCTGATGGTAGTCGTTCTGCAATTTCCCTTGTGTCTGTATGAATTGCAGAGGCTTGTGATCAATGTGTATGATCATCTCTTTCCCCAAAATGTAATGTTTCCATTGACGACAGGCTTGTACAATGGAATACATTTCTTTGTCATAGGTGGGGTATTTCCGGACAGTATCAGAGAGTGTCTCACTATGGTATGCCACCGGATGCCCATGCTGAGTGAGAAATGTGCCCACAACATAGTCAAATGCATCAATCTCAATCTCAAAGGGTTACTGCAGATCGAGCAAGGAGAGTATTGGAGCTGAGCACAAGCGATGCTTCAGGTCATTGAATGCTCGTTGTTTCTCCTTCCCCCACACGAACTTGGCCCTACCACCGCCCTTGGTCACCTAGCTGAGGGCCCATGCAATATGGGAGAATCCCAACACGAACCATCGGTAGAAGTTGGTTAGTCCCAAAAAGATCTGAAGCTCGGATAGTGTGGTCAGGGCTGCCCAGTCACGAATGACTTGGATCTTAGCTGGATCAACATGTACCCCATGCTCATCAATAATGTAGCCCAAGTGTTGGATCCTGTTCATTCCAAAAGAGCATTTTTCCAAGTTGGCATAAATCTTGTGTTGTCGCAAAGTGCTCAAAACCTGTTGAATATGCCGCATATGCTCCTCCCACATTCTGTTGAAGATGAGGATGTCATCCAAATATACTACCACAAAGGAGTTGGTGAAGGGTCTCAATACATCATCCATCAACCTCATGAAAGTGGTTGGTGCATTTGTTAAGCCAAAGGGCATGACTAGCCATTCGTAGAGACCTTCTTTAGACTTGAAGGTTGTCTTTCATACATCAATCGGTTCGATGGGAACTTGGTGGTAAACAGACTTCATGTCAATCTTGTTGAAGAACTTTGTCCCCTTGAGTTAGTCAAGAAAGTCATCAATCCTGGGAATGGGGTAGCGGTTCATGACTGTGATTTTGTTTAAGGCTCTGTAATCAATGCAGAGTCACCAAGTCCTGTCCTTCTTCTGCACCAGTACAATCGGGCTTCCGCAAGGGGAGGAGTTGGGTCTGATGTACCCCTTTTGAAGAAGCTCTCGAATATGACTCTTGATTTCGTCATTCTCCATCAGTGAACGTCAATAGACTAGTCCATTAGGTAGAGGTGCACCGGGGGTCAGATCAATTGGATGCTTGACTTGGCAGTGCGTCGGTACCCCTATAGGTGATGAGAAGATGTTTATGTATTCTTCCACGATCCTGTCCACTTGTTTCTGCTGCAAAGAGAGGTGTTGTGTAGAGGTCACAGATGTGGCAGCAACCTTCTGCTTACTGTGAGCATGGATCACAAAGAAGACGAACTTCTCGATCTATGAAATGACCTTACTGCATTACTTAGCAGAGATTAAAGAAATAGCAGTAGGCAGCGCTACCTCTAGGATCCTGTACAATTGTCTATCCAAAGTAATAATAACACTATAGGGTCTAGACTCATACACAACATTCCACAAATATGGTTGTCCTAAAATAACATCACAAACTTCAAGGGGAGCAATATCACACAGTACCTCATCTTTGAAAGGCTTAATGTCGTAGGGCAGACGACATTGTCGGCTGACACAAAGATCTCTTCCTTGGCGAAGCCAGCCGATGGTGTGGGGCTACGAGTGCAATGTCATTGGTAGGTCCAGCCACTTAACAACCTCTGCTGAAATCAGGTTCTTCTGACTACCGTTATCGACAATGAAATGAAGCGGAGCCCCCTTGACCCATATTTGCGAGTGAAATAGGTGTTCCCCTTCCTATGGTTCTTATGGTTCGCTTGGATGGACTTTGGTGGTAGCGACAGTGGCACTGGGTTCAACATCGATAATTCACTTCCCTCCTTCAGGATTTGACTCAAAATTAGAATCGACCTCTGACTCGGAAGCCTTCAACTCGGCCATGAGGGACTGCTTGAAGTGACATTCTTCAATGTTGTGCCAAGGAATTTTATGGTACTCACACCATTTTCCCATGTCCTTCTTCGTCTTCTCATTTCCCTTCTTGTGTTGTGGCTTGTACTGGTTGTCCTGAGAGCGGCCATCTCAATTTGGTCCCTTACTGTGTGGGTTGCGATGCATTTGCCCTGCTTCGGCCGTGAGGGGTTTGCAAATCCAATCTCTCGCCTTTTCTGCTCTATCTTGACAACGTATCTATAAGTCGTGCCCAATAAGACAATGTCTAGGAACTCCATTTCAGTTTGAATGTATCTATGCAAACAACCGCGGTATTTGAGCACCAGATGATGCTTACAGTCTTTGATACCCAATTTGGTGCGTAGGGTATGGAAAATATTGGTGAAATCTAGTACTGTCTGGTCCCTTTCTTGACATAGGGTGGTCCATCTAGTGTACTAGTCCTCATAGCTTCCAACAGGGTAGCATTGTTCTTTAATGGCATCCCGGAAGGAATCCCATGTAGGGGCCACCAAAAACATTGTAGATTCTTCCACGACCCTTTGCTCAGAGTAAGTATCCCACCAATCTTTAACATGGAGAATGACCTTGAGGAGTGCAAAAGTGATCTTTTCCCTATTGAAAAAATTGTGGACAAAAAAATATCCTTCGAGCAAATTCAACCATTTATCTACAACATCCACATCTATCAGTCCTTCAAATAATGGAATATCAAAATTTACCTGTACCTTAAAGGGGGTTGCATGGTCACTTGATGAAGATGCTTCTCCTATGGGCAGCCATCGAAGGATCTGCGCGAAGTTGTCCATCATTTTGTTCCTTTGTCGCGTGAGGGCTTCCTCCAGCAACATTTTAATAGGATCTCATGCTCCATCATCTTTCTTTTCAACCCCCATGGGTTGTTGTCAGGCTCGGCGTGGCCGATCTTGTAATGGCTCGATTGGTTCGAGTTCCAACTTCTTGTACCCAGATCTTGTCGAGGACATGCACAAAGAAAAATAAATGAAGAGCAGAATGCTTTGATACCACTGATCTAGATTTAGGAGTGGAATGAACTGATTAACAGACTAAATAAAATCAACACAGAGATATGAAGAATAACACAAATATCTAGTGAACAATATCTTCTATTAAATAATGAAACGGGATGAAACTGTAAAACTATAGAACTGAAACACTTGCTTGAATGGTGGTAGTTATCTCTGAGAAGAGAGGTGGTTGTTACGCACATCCGTCTGAGAAGAATGGATTAAAATGAGGCTCGAGAGGCCCTTTTGATATTACTCATGAATGTCAAAACCCTAGACATCAAAAAACCAAACCCTAGAAGGTGAAACACCAAAAGTCATGTGGGCCCTATGGGTAAGTTGGTGTAATTTGGTACCTCAACTTCCAAGGGTCGTAACTTTTGCATACGACCTCTGTTTTAGGCGCGTGATAGCCCATTGGAAAGGTATTTCAGAGAAATACACATTCTGCTGTCAAACTTTGAATTCGTGTACATTTTGACTGTGGGGAGCCAAAAAAACAATGTTTAGGGCCCCAAAACGGACCTGGAAGTACAACAAGATGTGTTGACATGAAAAAATACAAAATAAGCCAGTTGGATTAGGCGAGTGATCGAAAAAGGATCTAGAGAAGGCTAAGAAAAACTCAAAACGCTCAGAATGGCTTCAACAAACAGCAAAAGGGAAAAAATTCAAAGTTCCCAAAACTCAGTTAAAGCAACATGATCGCGAAGAGCACGTCACAAGCTTTCTAATGGTGCAAATGGCTCGTCAAACGGAGTTACAGATCAAAAGTTATAAGCGGTAAATTTTCAGTCAAACTTGGTCAAAGGTCAAAAAGTCAAGGTGACTCGTGGCACCACTGCAAGGGTGACACATGGCACATCCGTACCACTGAGTTAGCATGGAGATGACATGGCAATATCATACAGGGTGATGGCAGACATGTGGGCGAGTTATGTGGTGACAAGTGGCATATTCTTTGACAAATTATATGGTGCCACGTGGCCCAAACATGGGTGACGCCCCTAAAATGGTTGGTGTGTAAAAGTTATTTGACTACGTAGGATTTGGAATTGAACTCATGACCTCTCCTAGCCCAAGGCCCCATAACTACGCGCTACCAAAAACCACACTATGTTCCTTGTTTATAGTATGGTTCAAATTACATTTAAGTTTAGGCGCCAAAGGAAAGGAGCTTAGCCTTCAGCCCAGCCCCTAATTACATGTTTTAGCCCATATGACCATTGATTCTGCCAGCCTAGGGGCTTATCCAACTATCCACCATTTTAGTAGCAACTGCCACTATATTTAAAACATTATGCCAAAACCACCGCCAAACTTAGTGGAGTGCGCCAACAATATGCTAAAAGGAGGAGTCTGTGGAATTCGACCCCAGAACCTCCCCAATAGGCTATGCCTTAAAATAGCCTCCGTAACCAATGTACCAACAGACTCACTTATTACATAAACGCCCATGAATTGTATAAGAAGGGAGTTTCGGCCAGAGTTCAGAACAAAAGCACGAGAGAAAAACTAAGCGCGTCCGTATGGTACACATATGTACGGCTTTTTGCACAGTTTTCGAGGTTGGGCACAAATTTCGAGATATGTCCAGTTATTTATTGCAGGAGCAGTGGTATGCAAACCGAGGTAAGGGTGCCTCTTGGGCCAAAAAGTGTTAGACTCAGATCGAGGCATGGAGACAATCATTTTTAGGTAAAACGACGCCACGAACGTAGTGGTGGTGTTAGTTTTCTGAATTGAGAAACGGTTTTGTGGCTTGACTCCAGAATGAGGTATACTTATGTATTTTGCCCAATTCTTTTGTGGAGTTAATAAAAAGACCTACCCATTTGAGAGCAGGACCCGAAGACGTAGTCCACCAGGGACGAACTCCGTTATCAAGTTCTTTGTGTTCATATTGAATGATTATGTCTCTTTCCTTTTGAGTTTTTCCTTCTTTATGGTGTACTTTAGTTTATGCTCATTTAATACAGTTCTTTAATAAGTCACCTTATGAAAAGATCCCGGATCAACGAGAGGCCACCTGTATCCACCTAGAAGATGTGTGGAGCTTCTATAGGCCCTTCCTCTCCACCTAACACACCATAGATTTATTTAAACCTTGCTCCATGCAGTCTATGCTAACTCATGGACTAGTTTTGTTCTTTTGTCATGTTTTAACTTTTTTTATATTTTAATATTTGAAATCTTTTAAAGTCAAATGAATTTAAATTTTGGATTTAAATCATTTTAAATTTGGAATAAATTTTATTTTATTAAATGAGAATTTTTTTCATGTGGATATGAAATGAAGGATACCAACCAGTAACCTTGCGTTGAATGAGGTCTTAATGTTGAAAGCTCATAACTTATTCATACAACGTCGGATTGGGATACCGTTTTTTACGATGCAGAGAGAACAGAGAGACGATTTTAGCGAGATGACTAGATATGTCATTCAAGCAATCTATCAATGTCGTGGGTGTCAAGGCTGACTAGGCTATAAATCTTTGGTGGTTGTTTTGTAACTCTTGAGCCTCAGAATTCGATTATGTCAGTTGCGTTGGAATCATAATGGCGGGAATCATATAATTAACTTATTTTAGGGATGAAAAATTCACTTTGATAGATGCCAAAAAATTTCACCCAAAGGCATTTTTTAATGAAAGTTCAGGTCCTGCGTTCATTGGTGCTTCACCCAAATTTAATTTCATCAGTTGTTGGGTCATCTTTGATGTACATGCTCCTGATCCACCCATTGAGACTGAGGTTATGCATTAATAGAACAAATTTATAAATCTTCCAAAATTGCCAATTGACGCCTAATGCGCTTGGCACTGTCTAGGAGTTGAACGAACCAAATTTCTCCCAAAGTGTGTTTCAGAACCAACACTAGACCTGTAGGTGTTGTGATTAACCCATTTGATGTTAGGCGAGGCTTCTGTAATGAAGATTTAGTTGTAATGTCAAGAAACACAAAGAAAACAAGATAGTACCATGTGCGCGAAGAAAGCCACTGGGGAACACAAAAACTTGATTGTGAATGTGATCTGAAGTGAATCAGGTGATATAGGAAATTATTGACCAACTGTCTAAATAGGCATGGAGAGTTCAGTCATTGGAAATGTAAGGAGATTAACTAATGAGCGCAACAAGAAGGGATATGAGTTGAAAGGGGGCGAGAAAAGGCTCAAGGCAAAAGTGGGCCACATTGACCTAGTCATTGTTGGCAAAAGGGGGAAGATCATCTTTGATGCACTTGGTGCTGATGAGGGATCGACTTCCTTCAATTGAAGTATCGAGGATAGAAGGGGGAAAGACAACGCATCGATATGTATTGTGACGAAGCAAAAGAGAGGGACGTTGCCAAAATGTGATGCAACGACGTGAGTGGAAGGGAGTTAGTCAATGAAAGGCATGGGCGCAGGGAAGATAATCGTGTAGACACCACTGATGTGTCGATGTTGATCATGTGCACTTCTCCGGTGAGGAAGACGTGCGTCAGTGAATTTTAGTGGAAGCGCGTTGGCACGTTAGCCATGTTTGAAGGATGGCAGCGTTAATATTATGGTAGCTTCGGGAGGTATGAACCTCCATAATGATCTATGACGAGACTAGAATCCTCCAGAAGGAAGCAAAGAAATGAAGGAAACCCTAGACAAGTTGTCGGCTGAACAAATATAATTATATTGAATTTATTGATGCCCAGAAGGAGAAGTCGGCCCCAGTTAGACTAGCCAATCCACTATAAATACAGGGCGCCAGTTTCATTATTACACATCTCAGTAGTTGCAGTGAGAGCAAAATCTGCGCAGGCAGTTGCAGGCAGCAACAGTTTGGTGCACAAGTTTCTGGGAGAGCTGGGAAAGTGGTGCACTAGCTTTTGGGTGGGATCATCTGTTCAGTTTAGTTTCTTTTCTCTTACTTGGTGCATTTAGCCTCTCTTGGCTATTGATTGCAGCCAGAATTCTCTTCTTGGTCAAGGTCAAGGTGCTCGGAGGGTGGCTTCGGCCTATGGTTGGGTGACGAGGGTATCGTCAATGGTTAAACAAGCACAATCCTCTATATTCTAACAGGTTATGGGCACACACCCCCTTTAGTCAGCCTAAAACGCTGGAAGGAAACATAACCGCTAAGTATTGAGTTCATTGAGGAACTGTCGCTAGGGTTACTAGCAGGAGCAGCTTCCAAAGAACTGCAACTAGGGTTACTAGCAGTAGCAGTTGCAGAAACCCTAATTCTCAGATCCAACACCTTATGATGGAGCATCTTGCTTAAGGAGAAGATATCCAGATGCGCCCTAACTCAGTGCACCTATTGACTTTCTCAGAAGAGAGAAATGACGCAGTTGAAGTTTTGGATCAAGGCATGACCAGTTATCAGTCAACCGAAGACATGTGTGAAACAATCAGTCTCTTACATTGCTCAGCACTTACCGGGACAATTGAAGACAATATGTGGATAATCGACAGTGGAGCTTCCAGGCACATGACGGGAGATCAAGCTAGACTCTCAGATCTAAATGAAAGAAAGACATCGTACAAAGTGGAGCTTGGAGACAAAAGCACCTACCCCGTCGAAGGATTTGGACAAGCCTCCATCAAATTGGAATCAGGAAATCATGTTCACTTAAGCAATGTTCTATATGTACCTGGTTTAGAAAAGAATCTTGTATCAATATCATGTTTAGAAGACAAAGGAAACAGAATAGCCTTCATAGATGAAAAGGTGTTATCATGGCATAAAGATTCCAGCATAGAAGATGCTAGGGTTATTGGAAGACGT
>JASDQU010737487.1:4445-16335 GCA_032191745.1 Picea mariana
TTCCTCCAGAAATGATACCCCCCACATAAGCTGTCATGAAAATCAGTCATAGCCTTTTGGTCTTCCTGTGGGTCTAGACATCTTAACAAAACTCCTAGAGGATCCTTCCAATAAAAAACCTGATCAATGAGACAATATTTGATTACTCTGAGCTTCAAATCTCTTACCTTGTTCTTGTCCAAACCATCAGGAGGTCGTAACTTCTGCAGAAAATATATGATGTCTTTATACCAGATGCATTCTGCTAAGTTTAGGCTGACATAAGAGTCTTTATCAACAATCTTAGTTTGCTGATTTTATGAATGTATGTTCATGAAATTAACCCCGAAATCCTTGCAATTTGATTCAGCCAGTAACATGGCTAAACCTTGGCCTTTCACCAACTTAGTGGGCTTTATTTCCATGTCGAACTCCAGAATTTTGGCAATCCATTTGCTTCTCTTCTCATCTATATCAGGCTGGATCAATATCTCTTTCACTGAGGTTGAGGGGACATATGCAATAATCTTTGAATGCAGAACATAGATTCTAAAAGCCACGAGGGCTTTCACCAAATCATATGCCTGCTTCTCCATGATATCATATCTCATTTCTACATCCCTCAATGCTCTGCTGAAAAAGGAAATAGGTTGCTCTAACCCCTCTGAAAAAGGAAATAGGCTGCTCTAACCCCTCTAACAGCCAATGTATTAGATGAAGCAAAAAAAAGATGAAAAATTCCTTAGAATAGTCAGGGTTGATGAGCACAGGTGCTTCAGTCAAATCCCTTTTGATTTGGCCAAAATAATTTCTGGACTCAGCAGTCCACTTCACCTCACTTCCTTTTCTAAGCATGGTTGTAATGTGCTTAACCATATCAAAAAAATTAGAAATGGATCTTCTTAGAAAATTGATTTTACCCAAGAAATATTGAACCTCTTTCTTAGATCTGGGAAAAGATAAGGCTTGGATGGCCTCTACTCCTCTTGGGTCAATTCTTACCCCTTTTGCTGACATAATATGCCCCAATAATTTTCCCTCCTTCATAGCAAACATAGATTTCTTAGGATTGAGAGAGAGACCAAACCTTTTGCGGATTGAGAGAGATACCAAACCTTTTGCACTTCAGAAAGACTTTTTTCAGATGATGATAATGCTCTTTATCAGACCTTGAGAATACTATAATGTCATCCAAATAGATGGCCATAAATTTATGTTTTTCCCCAACAAAGACAATGTCCATGGCTCGCTAGAAGGTTGCTCCCGCATTCATCAATCCAAAGGGAATTTTAACATACATGAATGTGCCCCAAGGAGTAGGGAATGTTGTCTTTTCTCTGTCTCCAGGAAGGATAGAGATATGATTGTAGCCAGAAAATCCATCAATCATGGACATCCTAGATGAATCGGTCACTCTCTGCAAAATGTGCTACATCTTTGGCAAGGGGTAGTTATCATTTTTGGAGCTCCTGTTCAAATTCTTGAAATGTACACATAATCTGATTTCCCCATTTTTCTTCCTCACAGGCACCAAATTAGCCACCCACTCTGAATATCTCAAAGGAATGATGATCTGGGCATCCAACAACTTTTTCACTTCTTTTTCCATAATAGGAAGCAACATGGGATTTATCTGTCTGAGTTTCTACCTGAAAGGTTTGGCCTCTTTTTTCAAAGGGATCTTATGCTCAATGATGCTGGTGTCATATGTCCTTAAATCTTCATATTTCCAAGCAAACACATCAACAAACTCCTTCAAAATCTTGACATACTCATCATTTTTCTCCTCTGGCAAACTGCTAGACAATTTGACATATTTGGGATCCTCCTTTGTTCCTAAATTGCATTTAGTCACATCAACTTCTTCAGTTGAACTTTTAACCTTTACAGCAATATCATCTCTGTCAAACAATCTCTCTAAGGGGACAAGTCCCTTTGGAATATGGTTACTTGGAAACTGAAAAATATGATGGTCAACAATTTTATTCAGAAAAATATCAGCATGGGGGTTTTCTTCAGTATCCTAATCCTGATCAATATGCAAATCAGAAAATTCATCCACAGTCTCAAGAAATATTTTTATCTCAAGATCATCCTAAAAAATGTTCCAATGTTTGACATTGTCAGGTATAGAGGGTCTGCATTTTACTTCCACCTCATACTTGAGTTTGGGGGGAAAAGGAACCCTAAACTTACTTGCCAAAAAAAACAAGGAATCTGCCACAGTGTTCTCCTCTCTTGGAACAAATGAGATATTAAAAGCCAAGCAAAAATTGTCAACAAGATCCAAGACTTCATTTCTATAGGCCCTTAACCTGTGGTGTTTAACCTGATACCGATTTCTGACCTGATGAACAATCAACTCAACATCTCCTAATACTGCTAGGTCCTCAATCTTCATGTCTTTGGCAGCTCTCAAACCCAAAACAAGAGCCTCATATTCTGCCACATTGTTTGTTGCTTCAAATTCAAGCTTGTAAGACAGAGATATGGTCTCTTGGGCAGGGGAAATGAAAACTACCCCAACACCAACACTTACCCTAGAAGAGGCTCCATCAAAAAACATTTTCCAAACAAAGGTATTGGGAGGATGGTCTTCACAAGAGATGATGTGTTGCTTTCTGATTTCAACAGGTGTTTGAGGAGCATCAATGAGCTATAACATACTAGTTCCTAAAACAATACTAACTGCAAAAATGGGGTGGTTGGTAGGGTTTTCTTCATCACTGATAATGTAAGCAAGTTGTGCTTCCCTATAAAGACTTTTATGCTCTCCCCCAAACACATGAATAGTGGCATATGAAAGATCCATTTGCAAAGTTACCCCCAATCTTTTAATCCAATATCTAGACAAGAGAATCCCAAACTTAGGGGGGACATCAGCCACCATGATATCCATGACCACACTCTTCATTGACAATTGGAACAAGGAAACAACCAGGTCTTTGATAACCTTGAGGCACTTCACTTCCTGGAATCAAATGAGTACATGTCATGGTAGGTTTTTGTAACCTCCAACCCAAGCTCATCCATGACAATCTTCGACATGAGATTATGAGATGCTCCTAAATCCATCAAGCAGTTGTGCAACACCTTATCATGAATGTTTAATGAGGTATAGAAAGGAGGGGAGGAGTCATCCCTATCCTCTACTAAAGGCCCTAGTATGACAACTGGCTTTTCGTCTTGGACGTTGATTGAGTCTGTGGGATGAGATGAAGGTTCAAGCTGCAACATTTTGGAAAGATACCTTTTGAAATCCTTATTCTTAACTAGCTCTGAAAAAGGTACAGGGATTTTAAACTTTTGAATCTCATTCTCAAAGCTAAAAGAGGAGGGAGGCTTCGTAATCGCCTTCACTTCTAGGATAGGTCTCTTAACCACTACCTAGGGGTTTTGTGCCTCTTTTTCTTTGCTGCTAGATGCCACATCCTTAGCAGGATTCACTATTCTAGTAGGTTGATTAGGAATGTCAGGCTCTCCCTCTTTCTTCTTGGACCTTAGGTTGTATCTATTTGGATTTCCACTGGTCATTTCCCATTTGCTCAACTCATTTAGTTGGCTACCCATGAGAGCCTCTTCATATGCATATTGAGTTAAATGAGGGGATGAAGAGGTTCCATCAAGACAATGGATTTCAGGATCAACATCTTCCTTCTCTCCTTCTTCATCAGTAACAAGGTTATTTTGGAGAGGAGTCTGGATTTTTTTATCATCCCTATCCCTATTTCTTTGATCTCTTTGGATGATCTGAGGGGAATTATTGGGTCCTCTGAAATTACCCCTATTATCAACATTTTGGGTGTTTCTATAGCTCTGCTTTCCTTCAAATTTTAATTTATCCATTTATGCAGAAAGTGATTTTACCAACTTTGTCAATTCATCCACTTAAGGGTAGGCAACAGAGAAACCAGAGGTTGAAGCTTCAGACCTACCTTTTCTTTTGTCTCTATCAGCCTTACTCCTAAGTTTGTCAACTGCCAATATACTAGACTCTACTTCAAGGGTTGCATCTTGCATATGAGCCAAAGAGGTAGCTCTTGTTTCTCTCAACAGGAGGCAAGCTCAGGGTCAAAAGCACTAGCATAAGTGATCTTGGCAGAGGTTTCAGTAGGCTTATTTTCAGTGGGAATCTTATTGTACATCTTATTAAATCTCTTTGAGAAGTATGAAACAGATTCCCCCTCTTCCCTCTTAAGTGATCCACACTATGTAATATAATAAAGAAAATCTTTTTTGTCCCCCCAATGCCTCAGGAATGAATCATCCAGAGCTTAAATCCCATCAATAGATCCAGGATTCAAGCCCCTGGACCATTTTCTAGCCTCACCATCAAGGCTCTGTAAAAAGACTCTCAACCAAACATCTTCATTTTCAATATTAAGATTATCTGCATAACTGTAAAAAGATGAAAGTTGTTCTTCTGCAGTTATGTCTTCTTCTTTTGTAAACTTGGGCATGTACTTGAGGTAATCCCCAACTGGGAGGGAATTCATAGGCTGAGGTAAAACGAGAGGGACATACCTAGCAGCCACTATGGCATCCATTCTGTTTCTAGGAGGATTAGCACCTACCATTGGGATGTGAACTGTAGGAGAACCAGGGGGAGATGGAGTTGTGATTCTAGGAGAAAGAGGAAACGATTGAGTGTTGGAGGAGAATGATATAGGGTTCAAAGGAAAAGAAGTTTCCCCCTTTTTAGATACAACAACTTTGACATGAGGAGGAGAAGGAAAACCCAAAGTGGGACAATTGTCTAAGCTTCTTGGTCTAAACCACTTTACAATATCAGAGGAAACAAGAGTTTCAAAACTTTATCCTTCCAAATGCAGACTAGAAGGGGGAAGTCCAACAAGAAAGCTTTCAAAATCTAAACTTCTAGAAACTCCAGCAGATGGTGTAAAAGGAGAATTAGATACAGTTACTGGAGTTTTAAAAGAAGGATCACATAGATTACTAGAATCACTTGGTACAACAGTTAAAATCCCTTCTTGAGAGGTCTTTCCTTTCTTGATAATATTTTCTGGGTCAACTTCAGGTGTTTCCAGAGGCAATTGTGGAGTAGACCTTGTGTGTCTGCCTTTGGGAGCCACAACTGAAATAATGGAGTCGCCAGGTGCAAGTTGCAATCTTCAAGGTATTGATTTCTGATCCACCTTCAGAATCATAATTTCTTTGTCATTCAATCCTAGGGAAATGTCTTCAATTCGTCCCTGACAACAGTGCCAAGAATGTTAGCACTGAGAGGCACGCTCAAATTGCAAGAGGATAAGCCCAGTACCCATCAAAATGTTTGTGGAGGTAGGTTTATGAGTGGAGGTCAAATGGACAAAAATCAGTACAAGAATGATTTAACACATAAACAGGACTACAAATGCATAGGAAAATGAGGTCCTCATTAACTTCAGTCAGTGATTTGAGCTTAAAGGTGAGCAGAGGGAAGACTTAGTGAGAGAGGTGAACAAGTCTTCCATGGGCATCCGGCTTTCAAGCAGCTTGGTGAAGAAAAACTCATCTCAAGAGAACTCTTGAACTCAAGTTTCAGACATTGAAATATGTCACAGTAGCATAATAATCAAACCTACATTATCATACGACTACAACAACTCATCTGGATCCTCCATGCATGAGCATTTCAACATAAGGGGAAATAAGATAACAAAGGGAAAGTATTGGAACAGGTCACAACAACATTATAATCAAACCTACATTACAATACAACTACGACCCTCGACTGGATCCTCCATGCCCGAGTGTTTCAGCATAGTTTAAACAACGAGATGAAATAAGCTGACTTCTATTAATGTGAAAGTCTCAAGTATCATACAAAACCAGAGAACAACTCTGTTATCAAATATTACAAAATAGGGAGGTCTTCTCAACCATTTGACAACCATAACAAAATATTGAACTGATCTACTTATAATCAGATCAGTCCACAACTGCCATGAGTGTGATCTGGAAATCTCAATAAAAGCTTTGCGTCTGTGCAACCTCTTTTCAGGTTGTACGTGTTTCCTTCTGTCAGACGCAAACCTGCTTCAGTATGGGCCTGCAGGAAAACTGTCCGTTGTTGTACCTCGTGTTGACAGTCTTGTCTCCTCAGCCATAATTTTCATGCTTTCCATTTATGGACTGAGTTGAGGTTTCATCCACCAGACCCTGCTTCATTAACTGGATCTTCATTGAGATTGGAGCGTGGCTGGACAACTAGCGGAAAACCACCTATCACAACTGGATTGGGCGTTGAATAAGCAGGTGGCCGCAAAAGTCAATCCTCATTCGTTGGTTGACCCCTCCTCAAGATTGGAGCACGACGAGTCGACTATCAGGCGACCACATGTCGATATTGGATAGGGAATTATATGTGCATGTGCATTTTGGGGCTGCGGGAATTTGTTTGGACCCACACCGCTTTCGGGCCCAAAACGCACCCCCTTCCGCCACGTAGCCTCCCGTAAAAACCATGGTTAGGACTTCGGTCCACTCAAGGCTTTTTAATGCCTGAGCATGTTGCGGCCCCGAAACGATTTGAGACCATTGATCTAGACGAGACCTGAGATCTGGGTGCATCGACTACTTTAGCACCTCTGCCAAAACTTTAATCGCCTACTAACTGTGGGAACCCTCAAACTATGTTTAGAGATGGCCCTGAATAGAAATGTGTAGGGGAATTCTGCCATTGTAACTGCATTTTCTTGCTTGATGCATTGATGGTTGTCACCTGCGAACCTAAACAACTGTATGTGATAACACCATGGGTTACAAAACCATGAGCTCATAAACCACCAATGGTAAAAACTAATGAATAACCATGCAAACATCTTTTTACCATTTTATTATTATCATCATTATTATTTATTTTATTTCTCTCCATCTTTCAAATACCATGGGTGTATATCATAGTTTATCAAAATCACAGGCTCTAAAACGTTGATTCAATGGAAGAGGTGGATGACCACCGATATCCACTTGGATCACTTGGGCCAATGATAACATAGATCGTTGGGCGTAGGGGTGAACCTGCACTTGACCTATCATCGTAATGTATGGCCAACACCATCACGTGGCAATCTCCTTGTGTGCAACACAAGTCACAAGTAGGTGTTGTCACACAAAATTTAGTCATATAGTGTGCATTGTGTTGACTTATTGCTTAGACACTGCCATACAACCTGAAAAGTGCAACCACATATTGCAAAGGTAAAAATGACATAACTTGATGTTGCGCGTCACAATATTTATCCTCAACCTAACACTTGGAAACCCTTGTTGAAGACACTCCAAATGATGTTTTTTATATTTGAAATGTTTTTGACTAATAACAAAGATTTCACTCATGGAATCAATTCTTGCTAAGAAATTATTTTCGAGGAAAGTCCAGCTCTTCAAAATCACCTAATGATTGCACCCAGGTCCATCCACACAATGTGACTCATTGAAAAATGAAATCAATCGAAAATAAACAAACATTATCATCTACAAAAGTCTAATTTTAAGGTCATGGCCAAGCCATACACCAAATTGGTGTATGAGACCCCCTTGTTTGTTGGACAAGGGACCTCCTCTATGCAACGATTTGATTGCTAAATTCTATGAATGTCTACATACCCTACCCCCCTCTCGATTTGAACCTATGACCTCCTAAAAGGAAACACATGTTCTCAACCATTAAGCTCACTCAAGTTGTAAGTTTCATAAAAGACATTAAGTTTGATTCAAAATAAGACTAAGATGAGTGAGAAAAACAACTCTTTCTTTAACCACCCAAACCAAATCTATTGAAAAAAACAAGTTACTTTAATAAAGTAGTAAATTAATCAATACCCAAACTCAATTTTTTTTGGAATTTTTTTATACATATAATGCCACTTTCATTCATAGATGGAAAAAATTTTGACCATAAAACTTTTCATTTAAAAGTAATTCATATTACTAAAATTTGGAAAAATAAACCTTTATTTCGCTATTTGTGATATTTAAGTGTTTAGTGTTGTTGATGGTTGCATGCATCATGCAAGAGAATTCTAGTTGCTTAAAGTCATAAATGGCTTGACAGTAAGATGAGGGGACATTGACCCAAGGGAGTAGAAACACGTGCAATGGGTCGGTGGATCTACAGTTCAACGCTGTGAAGAGTTGGTGAAGATTAAAAGATATGGTCATATATTGAAGAGTTAGTTGAGTCTATGCCGCGAAAAACCGCATCTGTCAGGTTTTTGGAAACTATGAAGACTTGGCAGATTGCATGCCATACGTTATTGGAATTCGGAAAGAAAATAAAATATCATTAAATTTGTAATTTTCGAAGTATCAGGATAAAGTACAAATCAGTATATTTGTTTCATTTTTTTATATTATTTTTAGCATATTTTTTGGATTAATTTTATTTAAAATTTGGTTGAAATTTTGGAAAATTTTATTATGAAATTTCTAAAAATACCAATTTATATATTTAAATATTATTTAAACATTATAAAATTATGATTTTTTATTGAATTTCAATAATAAAATTAAAAACTAAAACTCATTAAACCTTTTAAAATCAAAATTAACTTTAAATCCACCATCAATATAGGAAAATATACCATCAATATAAGAAAATATCATTTATATTTTATTAAATTTAATGCATTTTTATATTATAATTTTAAAATAAAATTATAATTTTAAATCATTCTAAATAATTAAAATCACAATTTAAACAATAAAAAACATAAATATATAATTTTGACAATCTTCATGTTTATATATATATATATATATATATATATATATATATATATATATAAAAGAAGTCAACCATCTTAAAATATTGCTGAAGCCTCGGAAGCACAGTAGGCCTCTCAAGCTCAATTTCAGAGAAAAATTTATGCTATTTTTTTTATTACTTTTAATTTGTTTGGAGTGAATTTTGAATAAATTTTTGGTCAAAGAGCCTACCAATGCCATTAGAGTTGGTTAAGTGGTTTTTTTTTTGTTGTTTAAAATTTAGAAATTTATATAGTGTTGGCTAAGTGTTTTTTGTTATTTAAAATTTATTTTTGAATCTAGAAATGAATTTAGTACTAGGATTTTATAGAAATAATCATTCAAATTTAAGAATCCAATAATTTTTCTTTGAATTTAGTGTAAATATTAAAAAAATCATCATTTTATAGAATGTTTAACCTAAAGATTTTTATATGGTATTAGGTTTTTCGATCTGATATAAATTTGGACAAAATAACTATTTTCTATTATTTAAATTGTATTTCTCATACAGATCTAATCATTCTTCACCAAATTTCCGACAAAATCAAACTAAAAAAATAACCAAAAAAATTCATTCAAAATCAAATAAAAAAGTAGCCGAAAAACAAACAAAAAGTAGAACGTTTATACTCCTACTGCTGACAGAGTAAAGTAAAGCCTCGTCCCCATGTGTTAGGAATTTATGCCGTTCTGTTATTTTTACACTGGCAGATTAGAATTACCGTGGCAGGTTAGAATTACCGTCGTAGCAGTGCATTCATGGGATATGATTGTGCGTAATGGGGTAGATAGATTGCCAAAGGGTGAACAAAATTATGAATTTAAACGTTAGTTGTATACCTCAATGTACCTCTGTTGGAGTTAGTAGCGATGGCACTGAGACGTCAGCTTATAAAGATTGGACTGGGCATCGGCTGGTCTGGTTATTATTGTCACGGCAGGAGATTTAGTAGCTGTGTAACGAAACTACAATCCTGAATTGGTCTTGTGGCCCATTTGCTATAAACTTTTTTCTCTCTGTGGTAGAGAAGTTACAGCAATGGAGGAGGAGACTCTGAGATCTCCTTTCTTAGAGAAAGAAGAGGAAGATGGCGGAGAGATAAGAGACGGGCCTTTGATTGGGAGCAGACCGAATGATCTTTCTCTGGATGGCCATTTAATCTTGAATCCCAAGCAGCTAGCTCGAGAAAGTTGGATAGAATCCAAAAAGCTGTGGGCTATTTCAGGCCCCGTGATTTTCACTTCTATATGCCAATATTCACTGGGAGCTATCACCCAGACCTTTGCTGGGCATTTGGGTACCGTTGAACTAGCTGCAGTGGCTATCGAGAACTCGGTTATAGCAGGACTGGCCTTCGGAGTTATGGTGAGCCAACAAAAAACCATTTTCTATTTGTAGTTTTTCTGTTCGTTTAGTTTAGCTTGTTTGTAGAGTTTGAATTGAATTGAATTGCAGCTTGGCATGGGCAGCGCACTGGAGACACTGTGTGGTCAGGCCTTTGGAGCGGGGCAGATACACATGCTGGGAGTGTATCTGCAGAGGTCATGGATTATACTTTTTGTTACAGCATTGGGCTTGAGCCTCATTTATATTTTTTCGCCGCCCATATTGAAGCTCTTTGGGCAATCTGATGATATTGCTGACTTGGCCGGGACGTTTGCCCTCTGGATGCTTCCCCAGTTATTTGCATATGCACTAAATTTTCCAATGCAGAAGTTCCTTCAATCTCAGAGAAAGGTTATGGCCATGGCCTGGATCGCTGTAGTGGCTCTAGTCATACACGTTTTCTTGAGCTGGCTCTTTATTTTCAAGCTGGGATGGGGTTTGCCAGGAGCAGCCATAAGTCTCAACCTTGCATGGGTGATAGTTGATGCGGGGCAGCTGATATATATAATGTCGGGTGCCTTTCCTGGTTCATGGACTGGACTGTCATGGTTGGCGTTTCAGGATTTGCCTGCTTTCATCAGGCTTTCCTTGGCTTCTGCTGTGATGCTATGGTCTGTTTTCTTAAATCATTTGTTGCTATGTTCTCTGGTTTTGCTGTTTAGCTTATTCAAATATAATCAAAAGTGTTTGTTCTGATCCTGTACTCTTAATTTGGCAGTCTGGAGTTCTGGTATCTGATGATATTGATCGTTTTAGTTGGGCGCCTGAAAAATCCAGAAATTGCAGTAGACTCGATCTCTATTTGGTATGATAATTTGCAAAATCATTTTCTGTATCTAATATCCTTCATTGGTACATCAATGCTACAGAGTATAGTACTTATCTTACTGGCAACCATTATGCCTTTGCAGTATGAATTTGAACGGATGGGAAATGATGATAGCCCTTGGATTCAATGCTGCTGTCAGGTCTGTTGGGTAGTTCTAGTTCTTCCCCACAATAGTCTGATTGAATTGAATAAAATCATTTAAGTCACGCACAAAAACCAAATTATGACTATCTATCTCTGTATTCGGTATGTTCTGCTGCAGTGTAAGGGTATCGAATGAACTTGGAGCTGGGCGCCCAAAGGCTGGAAAGTTTGCAGTAGTGGTGGCGACCTTGACCTCACTAATGATAGGCATCCTATGTATGATCATTATTTTCAGCACCAGGGATAAATTTGCAGTGGCTTTTACGAATAGCGAGGAGGTTGTGCATGCAGTATCCAAGCTAGCAACCTTGCTTGCATTGACAATGCTTCTCAACAGTGTGCAGCCAGTTCTATCAGGTAAGATCTTCAATATTTTTTTTCCTATGCTTCTTGTTAGGACTGCACAGTACTGTTTGCCGACTGTAACATGTATCAAGTGAACAGAGTCCAGTAGTTTGAGACTGTATCCAGGATTTTATGTTTTTCTATTATCACTTAATTTTCCGAGCAAAAAGTTTTATATTCTGTATAGAAAAGATGCAATCTATATTTTTATAATAAAATTACTGGCCACAAGATCCCCCTTTCAGAAAACTTTACCTGATCCCACCTATATTAGCAATATTGAAGAAAAATTATAATAGTCATATAGTTCAACACATACATACAAGTGAAATCCAATAAGAAAAGTTAGGTTTCTCACAGCCATAAGGAAGAGCACTCACACGCTGCAACATTTAAAGAGAAATACCAAGGTGCTGTTGCGGTGACTACTCTGCAGTCAGTAATGCCAGTGG
>JASDQU010737487.1:74884-88106 GCA_032191745.1 Picea mariana
AGAAGTATGTTTTTTGGAGCATAAGTATGAAGACATATATACAGGCACAGGGATTTTAAATTTGGCAATCAATTGTAGATGGATACATAGCACCAGTAGTTCCACCAACAAATGACAAAGCAGTGAAACTTGGTAAGAATAATTCCAAAGCCACAATGCACTTTTGAATGGTCTCAGTGAAACGGTATTCACCAAAGTTGCACATTGTAAATCCGCTAAAGAGATTTGGGACAAGCTTCGAAATATTTATGAAGGAGATACAAACGTCAGAGCAACAAAGTTTCAAACTTACAGAGGTCAATTCGAACAACTAAAAATGAAGGAAGATGAGAATATTGCAGCCTACTTCTTATGAGTCGATCAAACAGTGAATGCAATCATAGGATTGGGAGAAGAAATAGAAGAATCTGTAATTGTTCAAAAGGTACTAAGATCTCTTCCTATGAGATTTAATCCTAAGATATCAGCACTAGAAGAAAGATCATATCTAAACTCAATAAGCATGGATGAACTGCATGGAATCTTCACAGCATATGAAATGAGAACTGAACAGGAAAATCCAGATGTAAAAGAAGAAGCCTTCAAAGCATCCAAAAGATCAAAGCAAGAGAAAAAACAACAAGAAGAATATCGCAGCAACAGTGATGTCTCGGAAGATGATGAAGAAGTGGCCAACTTCGTCAAAAGACTGAACAAGGGAACCAACGGTAGGTATAGAGGTAAGCTTCCTTTAATTTGTTNAAGAGTTCTATTCATGGCAGTAGAAGAATCTGATAAAGAAGACTCTAAAGAAGAATATGATGAAGCCAAAAAATAATATGAAGAAGTCGAAGAAGAAATTGAAGAGGCAGAAGTTGACTTTCGAGAAGAATTAATGTGTGCCATAGAAGTTATCAGAAGAGAAAAGAAGAAAAACATGAAACTACAAGAAGAAGTAGAAAAGAAAGAAGACACTCAAGAACTAGAACAAATGATCACAAAATTGAAGCTTCAAATAGAAGAAGATAAAATAATTGAAGAAGCACTCAAAGAATATCTAGACGAAAAGGACAGGATCATTGGAAACTTGGAAGCGTAAATTGTCACATTAAGAAAGGATATTCAAAAGAAAAATATGCAGAATAGCTCAAAAGTTTTGGATGACATTATTAACAGTAAAAAATCTCATTTTGACAAGACCGGACTTGGATACAATCAGAGGGAAAATGGATCAAGCTCGAAAACAACAAAGCAAGAAACATATCCAAAAAGATATGCATAAACAATCAAAGGGGATAGAAGGATATACAAGGAAGATTACAAGGACACTCCTCCACTGAGAAGATTCAAATTTCAGAATCAACAAACAATAGATAGGCCTTAAGAAGAAGAAGAATTCATAAGAGAACCTCCTTTCAGAAGATTCTCAACTCCTAGGTATCAAACTATATTTTTTGGTTTATGTTATGCATGTAATAATTTTGGACATAAATCTTTAAATTGCAGAGCTAACAACAGGAACAATAACAACTTTGAGAGTCATACACAAAGGGGTTATTCAAGAAGGCCTAGTGAAACACAGAGAAGAAGTTACAACAGGTTTGAATCTTTGAACACTGAAGTGGAATGTTACAAATGTAACAATTTTGGACACATGGACAAAGAGTGCAGAATGACAGCCCCTCCTAAAGAACCTCAACAAAATAACAATAGTCACAGACAGGAACCTCAAAAAATGACATGGATAAGAAAGCAATATCAATATAGCAATGAAGAATACACAATTTTTCTACAACCTAAGCAGAAGAAACATGGTTGGTATGCTGATAGTGGGTGTTCAAAACACATGACAGGTGATAGAGACAAGTTTCTTACATTATGAAAGGAAATAGATGGATCAGTCTCCTTCGGAAATGATGATTCGGCCAAAAGCATTGGAAAAGGCACAGTCTGAATTGGGAACAAGAATGAAAAGGCAAAAAATGTTCTACTAGTAGAAGATATGAAACATAATCTTCTAAGTGTGACTCAAATGTGTGACCAAGGTCATAAAGTTACTTTTGATTCACAAAAGTGTGAGATAAGAAAAGAAGGTTCAGGGAAATTGATTACTACAGTTGCAAGAACTTCAAGCAACATATATGTGTTAAGTGAAATTGGAAATGAAAAGTGTTGTTTGGGAAAGGAAGATGAAAGTTGGATATCGCACAGAAGAATGGGTCACATACATTTTGATAATCTTGTCAAAGTCAACAAAAGAGAAGCAGTTAGAGAAATGACCCAGATTATGAAACCAGCCAATACTTTATGCAAGCATTGTCAACAAAGAAAGCAAATAAAGACCAGGGTCAAATCAAAGGAATATTCAATGACAAGACCACTAGAAATTGTGCATATTGATTTAGTTGGACCAACTACAACAAAGGGCTTAAAAGGTGAGAAATAATTTATGTTATTGGTTGATGATTATACAAGAATGACTGAAATTTGTTTTCTCAAGAATAAGTCAGAAGCTTTTGAAAACTTCAAGATCTACAAGGAAATGGTTGAAAATGAAATGGATTCAAAAATCAAATGCTTGAGATCTGATAATGGAGGAGATTTCACCTCAAAGGAATTTATGGACTACTACAACAATCATGGAATAAAAAGACAACTCTTCGTTGCTAGGACACCTCAACAGAATGGAGTTGTTGAAAGAAAGAAGAGGACAGTACGGGAAATGCCTCGAACAATGATAATGGATTCAAAATTGACAGATATTTTTTGGACACAGGTAGTGAAAACATTAGTTCACATTCAAAACAGAGTAATGCTCAGAAACAACATTGAAAAAACTCCTTACAAGCTATGGAAAGGAAGACCAACAAATCTGAAGCACTTCAGAGTTTTTGGAAGCAAATGTTATATCAAAAGAAAAGATGGAAGAATGGGAAAGTTTGACTCTTGTGTGGACAAAGAAGTACTTGTTGGTTACTCAAGTACAAGGAAATCATACAAGTGTTACAATCTAAGATTGAACAAAGTTGTGGAAAGCATCAACGTGACAATTGATGAAATAGGAAGACCAGACTCANTGATAATGGATTCAAAATTGACAGATATTTTTTGGACACAGGCAGTGAAAACATTAGTTCACATTCAAAACAGAGTAATGCTCAGAAACAACATTGAAAAAACTCCTTACAAGCTATGGAAAGGAAGACCAACAAATCTGAAGCACTTCAGAGTTTTTGGAAGAAAATGTTATATCAAAAGAAAAGATGGAAGAATGGGAAAGTTTGACTCTTGTGTGGACAAAGAAGTACTTGTTGGTTACTCAAGTACAAGGAAATCATACAAGTGTTACAATCTAAGATTGAACAAAGTTGTGTAAAGCATCAACGTGACAATTGATTAAACAGGAAGACCAGAATCAAAGGAAGAAGAAAATGAATCAATGAAACAACCCTTAGAAAAAGAAGCAGAAGATGAAAAAGAAGTAGAAGAGGAAGATGAAGAGAATCTGACAGAAGAAGAAGAGTAAGTTCAACAAGTGTCTCCAAAGACACCCACTAAACGAGTATAGAAGAATCATCCTTCAGATCAAATTATCGGAAACAAAGATGCAAGAGTTGAGACTAGAAGAAGAATCCATTCACCAGAACAAACACACCTATAACTCTTATCTACAATTGAACCAAACTATTTTGAAGAAGCCAACAAGGATGAATTTTGGAATAAGGCCATGGATGAAGAATTGGATCAAATAGATAAAAATGACACTTGGGAATTGGTTCCAAGACCAAAGAATAAGAATGTGATCGACGCAAAATGGGTTTTCAAGAATAAATTAAATGAAGATGGGCAAGTTACAAGGAACAAAGATAGATTGGTATGTAAAGGATATTCATAGATTAAAGGAATTGACTTTGAAGAGACATTTTCCCCAGTTTCCATAATGGAGGCAATCTGTTTTCTTTTAGCTTATGCATGCTCCAAAAATATTAAAGTATATCAAATGGATGTAAAATCAACTTTTATGAATGGGGAACTTGAAGAAGAAGTATACATTGAACAACCAGGAGGATTTTAGTTGTCAGAGAACACAGATTATGTGTGTAAATTAAAGAAGACCTTTTATGGTCTAAAATAGGTTGCTAGAGCATGGTACTCTAGACTGGATAAGTATCTGCAGTAGGCAGGGTTCAGAAAAGGAAGTGTAGACAACAACCTCTACTTCAAGGTAATATTTTATTAGTTGAAGTTTATGTTGATGATATTATTTTTGGTAATGATGAGGACAGGTTAAGCTAGAAATTTGCAAAAGATATGCAGAATGAATTTGAAATGTTGTTACTTGGAGAACTATCCTTCTTTTTGGGACTTCAGATACATCAAAGAAACCAAGGAATTTTTATTTCTCAAACCAAGTATATCAGAGAAATGTTAAAGAGGTTCGGAATGGAAGATTGCAAACCAGTTATCACTCCCATGCAAACCAGTTGCAAGTTAAGAAAAGATGATGATTCGAAGTCTACAAATCAAAGGAAATACAGGTCAATTATTGGTAGCCTACTATATGTGACAACATCCAGACCAGATGTAATGCAGGCAGTTGGATAGGTGGCACGATTTCAAGCAACACCAAATGAATCACATGTATTAGCAGTGAAGAGGATTTTCAGATATCTCAAAGGAACATAAGAGTTTGTATTATGGTATCCAAAAGGAAATGATATATCACTTATTGCCTACACATATGCATATTGGGCAGGTTGTATTGATAACCGACGAAGCACCAGTGGAGCAAAGTTCTACTTAGGTGAGTGTTTAATATCATGGCTAAGTAAGAAACAATCATCAATATTTTTATCTACAACCGAGGCAGAGTATATTGCAGTAGCATCATGTTGTACACAAGTTCTTTGGATGAAACAAACTCTGACAAATATACAGTTTGAGTATGATGAGCCCATTCCAATCTATTGTGATAATACAAGCACCATCAATATCTAGAAGAACCCGTTGATGCACTCTAAGAAGAAGCACATTCCAATCAAGTATCACTTTCTACGAGAGTAGGTTGCACAAAAGAACATCAGAGTTGAGTATGTGGGAACAAAAGAAAAAGTGTCAGACATCTTTACAAAACCACTTCCATGGGAAGCCTTTGAATATCTTCGCGAGAGACTTGGAGTTATTTCTACTCCAAAATGAATGTTTTTTGAATGCTTATCTTATATGTCTTAGATGTACACAAGGAAGCACCATAAGGGGACAGTTTAGTCAGGGGGAGCAGCCCCGGATGGAAATATACCTTTGCAATTGATGACAAAGGGGGAGGGATTTATCAGATGTAGAGGACAGAGGCATGGGGGAGCAGATTTATTAGATGTAGAGGACAGAGCCATGGTTCCAGGGCGAGCATGAGTGATATGATTTCAATATTGCATCAGAGTGTTTCCATCAATTCCAAAGGGGGAGATTGTTGATTAAGGATGGTTTTCATTGATGTCAACCCTTGAAGAAAGCCCGGTAGCACAAAGGTTTGGGTAATGGACCCAAGTTTGTTTGATGTAAAGATGACTCATTATTGTCTTGTCATGGTTGATAAGAAGTAGTGATGGATGAACTCCAAAGTGGTCCCCTTATGGTGAAATCCCTCATGAGAAGATGCTTTACATATTGAGTTATCCTAGAAGTATGGTTAGAGAACCCATGCTTAATTGTGCAATGAGATGAAGGATAGTGAATTTGTCAGTGAAACTATCCTAGATGCATAGTGTTTGTCATGCCATTGCTGGTGGTATGTGGAACGTCACTTAACTTCTCACGGTTAGAGAGTTATGACCATATGAAATTGGAGAACCCTCATGAGCCTTATAAAATCCCCCAAGAGTCAAAGTGTCTTGCAAAATAAATTATTTTAAATGGAGAAGCCATAAAATAAGAAAAGTGTAAGGCTACATGAAGATATAAATAAGAGGCAAAGCTCACTCATTAATGACACACATGTACATATTGTATATCTATTTTCTTGTGTAAATCTTATTGTAAATATTTGTGGATACATCTAAAGTGGTGAACGTATGAGGTAGCACGAAGGGTTGACGATGAAATTATCAGAATTATAGGGAATACAAAAAACCCTATTTTTTTAGGCATACACAGGTTGTATGTGTATAGGGTGAGTACAAGTACGCGGGTTGTCTGTGAATAGGGTGCGTACATACGCAGGCTAGCTGTGTATAGGGTGTGTACATGTACGCGGGTTCTCTGTGTATAGGGTGTGTACATACACGGGTTGGCTGTGTATATGGTGAGTACAAGTTGATAAAGCCATGGAAACTTGAGAAGACGAAGATGCAGAGGTTCTAGATTATGAGATCAAGCTCCCAGGAAGATCTAAAGTGTTGAGATACATCAGATCCATCCATTGGTTCAAAAGGTATGTCTTATTTCTATGAATAGTTGGATCTTGATGTATGCATGAGGAATGGAAATGGAGATTTGAGGATTCTCCCTAGAGAGACTAGTGGCCACATGGGATCTTTTGTATAAGTCAGACCTACAAAAATACAGTGTTGGTATGTTCATCATTGATACTTTTTGTGAGGCACATCTTGTATTTCTTAGCATATGGCTAAGGGTTTTTATGGTACATAGTTGAGAGCTTGTATTTGTGGAGTAGTTGATGTATTGAGAGGCTGAATATCAAAAAGGGTTTGATGACTAAGATCATGTGAGGGATATTATACTTGTTCATGATTACACACATCTATGTGGCACATGACTAGAGAGATACATATTTTCCTTGAGTAAAGGTTATGTATGAGGATGCATACACAGGGTACAGTTACAGTCTAGATACAGTGATAGGTTACAGATCTATGTGAAAGAAGTAACAGAGGGTCAAAATTTTTCAAGAAAAAGGAAACCCTAGTTTTCATAAGGCATACACAGGCTGCATAACAGTTAGGGCACGTACATACGCGGGCTACATAATAGATAGGGCGCGTACATACACGGGCTGCGGTGCTACAGTTCATGTACATGTTTTATTTTTGTATATACATGTTCAGTTCATGTTCATATTGATTACAGGGCAGTTGTACAGATTGGATATAGATTAGTGGTACAGGTTAATACAATTGTACAACAATATATCTCACAGTGACAGGTTCTCAGTGGTTCCATCATTCTACTTATACTTCAGGGTGGTTGGACGAGGCAAGGAAAGGTGGTTGTATCCACCTTCCAGTTGTAGCCAAAGAACATAGGGGGTTGCAGCCTTCTTCTGGTTGTAGCCAAAGAATTGGGGAGTTGGAGATTCCCTTAGGTTGTAGCTTGAGAAACTATGGGGTTGGAGCCTCCTTCTAGTTGCAGCTGGAAAACAAAGGAAGTTGGTGCTTCCAATGAATGTAATTCTTCAAACATATAAGAAAAAACACTCTGTGGTTTTCTCCCGCTTTGGGTTTCGACGTAAAACACTGGTGTACTGTGTATGTGTGTGATTGTTCATTTATTATTGCTCATTATTGGATAATAATTCTACATTGACATAACACTTGGATTATTTGGTTAAAAAGAACTATAATTGTGTTATCACTGATTCACCCCCCCTCTTAGTAATCCAACAACTTGGCGCAGGGTGTATGCCCTTATACTTCTCCAAGGGCTTTAGACAAGAAGAAAATACCAACAAAATGCAGAAATTTCCTTACCAATTCCACAAGATAGAAAGATAAACCCTAGCTTTACCAAGTAAATTCCATCCACATGAAAAAATAAGCCTCCAAGAGAAGTGTGTGCCACTTAAGCTCCACAATATACCAATAAGCATCCAAAAATTTTCACAAGAGAGAGAGATAGATCAAATTCCCAAAGAGGGTGAAAATTTCATCCAAGTAGTCTCCTCAAGTGAGAGAGCTATGATAATGAAATGACAAATGAGATTTATTTATACTAGGTCATGTAAATTAAATTTGTCCACTTAATTAGGGTAAAACACAAAATAGGGAGGTCACCCTCTTTTACTTTTCCCCTTTACAACAAAAATTTAATTCTTACATAAAAAGAAAACCCTATAGGTGACGTCTTGGCATCTTTAGCAAATCGGTGAAGTGCTTGGAGAAGAAGTTGGGCCTCCAAAGTCCACGTGTCATTGTGCAAGTGTTATCCACAATTTTGGTTGTCATAATGATGTAATGATGATGGAAAATCAAGCTCTTCACTAAGAACACTTTCCTGAGAAAAGTTACCTTTGTCTACTTCCAGAAATCATATTTTTAAGGAAGGTTCGCAGGCTACTTATATATTTTCCTGCAAGAATGCACGATTCTTGCAGGATGCATTAAGCTAGGGTGCGAGGGGTTCGCAATGTACCTAACTATCAGGGTGTGAACATCTTCTAAAAGGAAGGAAAAAGATAAATTCTCGAATCTTCTAGAAGGGAATCTTCTAGAGGGATGAATTGGCATTCGAATGGTTGTCTAAAGTACTGGTTTTCCTGATATTTTGGGATCATTCCTATCCAAGTAACTAATCTATTCTCTCCTATATATTGAGGGGATTGCTCATGGAAAAGGTTAGAAGCAAGCTAGCAAGAGATTGATTGGAGAATTAGTGCAAGATTGTATGAAGGACTGATGCTACAGCAGCTAGAGACACCAGCAAGGTTATCAAAAGTGGTTGATCTTCTTCATGCATGAACAAGTGTGTGTGTCAGAGCTAGGAGCCATCGAAAGGAGATCTACAACATCAAGGCTCGGGTTGTAAGTCTTACTTTCTATCAATTTAATACAGTAATATGTCCCTTTCCCATAAAGCTAATGTCACTTTATTACATAACTCCTTGATCATATGTATAAATTAGCTGTTGAATATATTGAATTGTCTTCACTTCGATTGGTTTGTACTGTTGTGGTCTTGACGGTGCAAGAGCATTGGAGCGAAATTGGTACAATAGAGACCTAAGGAAGCGTTCATAAGGTATGTACATGATCTTTTCCTCCTAGTCCATTCAACAGTTAAAATCTAGGGAAAGTGTATTATTCTGTCATGTTTTGTTCTAGATCCAGGTGGATCTAGGGAGATCGGTTTGTGTCCGCACTTACGGATTAATCCTGAAGAAAAATTGGCGACCATACTGGGGACACATATCCCATTTTTTGGTGGTTTTTTGTATTTTCTATGGCCATCTTCTCTGGTTCCATTTTTCTCTTGTCTTGTCAGTCTCTGAGTCCTTAGGATATCCTGAGAGACCTCCTGGGTCTATAAGCCTTTGTCAATTTTGCTTTTACTTTCAAAATTTTTGTCATCTTTAGGACTTCTCGCACTGCGTTTAAATGCAGCCTGCGAGAACTGGTCAGGTTCGCACCCTGCACATAGGGTCCAGTGCGAACACCTCGCACCTTGCTACAAGGTGGCCTGTGAGAATCCTATCTTCCCACACTGTGTTACATTGCTTGCTTGCGAGCAAGATTTTTGAAAATTTTGAATTTGAGTTTTGATTGCTCAGATCAGTTGATTCACCTCTAATGGGATTATTGGATCATTGATTGATACCTCTCTTGCTTTAGTTTGCATGCTTGAACTATTTTAGGGTTTCAAGGTGTTTCTTGTCTTTTGTAGCTTGACTTTCATTTCTTGGCTCTTATTGGAAATTCATTCTCTCTGACTTCTGGAGTTGAGTGTGTCTGGTTGGCTGAGAACCAGTGATTGGTTGAGAGTTAAGTGTTCGGTGTCTCTCATTTGCTTGTTGGTTTGAAAGAACATTTTCGTTTGCCTTGAGAAGACTCGTTGGTTTGCTCTTTGTTTTGTTTTTTCTTTCTTTGAAAGAGTTGATTGGGTTGTTATTGTTTGATTATTTATGTTTTGATTTTATTTTCTCGTTAATCAGAGTTCTTTTTGGAAAGTGAACAACAAGTTTTTCTTTCAAAATATTGTTTTTTGTATTTCAGAAAACATTGAAAATCAAATTTTATCATTTGTTGAAGTATTTGAAAAAGATACATAGAGATTGTCATGTGATAGATGGTTGTTTGCATTGACATCTGAAAGGAAATTGTGCATTGCATTGTAGTATTGAGTTGATTTAGAAAATTTTCTCTTTTTCCCATAAATAGGATTCATGGAATGAAACGAGTCATATTTCATCATCATCCTTGCATTATTTGGGTCAGAGTCACACAACATGAGTTTCACTTCCGTTACCTTTGAGTAAACAATAGCTCTTAAAAACATTGCGTAATCTTAAAATTTATCGAGTAACTTTTTCTAGGGCTCTTTTACACCAACATTTAGCTAGGCTAGTGCTTTGGAGTAGGAAGAGAGATACACTCTCCAAAAGCTCAAAGACACACAATAGCATCTTGAGTTAGGGAGTGTTAAATTCCATTTGCAACATATTGTCCTGGGAAGCCCTTCTAACACAAGGGTCAAGCACTAGGTCGCATTGGTGTTGACAGAGTTACTAACCCTGCTTTGTTGACATCGGTGTAGAGATTGCACATATTACGGGGATCGCTCCGAGGTATACCCACAATGATGAGTGGAAGCCTTTGAGTTGATTTTGGGCTAGATACCCTGCCCTTGCGTGTGGATCGGACTGACGACTGTTCCCCCAGGTTTTATTGTTGTTTTTGGTCACCTTAATGGCCTATCTCTCTAGGTTCTTACCCAAGGTGACTGTGGAGGGGAAAGTCTTCACGGTACCTGGAATTGACGTTGGCCAGACTCACTCGGGCCCCTTGGAGGGTATACCCACGATTATGTGTGGGAGCTTGCACCAGGGTGTAAGTCCGCTAAGTAGGTTGTCAGTGTAACTTTTCCACCCTAGCCCCGCCCCCTTCTTGTCTCGTTGTTACGACGTTGGATTTCATCACCAACTAGTGGCTTCGAAAGTAGAAGGTATTGTTTGCTTGGTGATTGCTTCCTAGATTTTCCTTACTAGTGTGTGTTGTTTCTCGAAGTTGACCATAGGATTTTCTTTGCGGAGCTTGTTTCTTGTTTACAATTGCTCCCCCACGACGTTCACGTAGAATGCAAGGTTTATCTCCGAAATATCCGAACGTTTCACAACCCTTGCATACGGAGACACCTGAGGGTACCCCTGAAGGTTCCCCTCATCAGAGTGAAGTCCAAGACGTTTCTACACCACCTCCACGGGTAGAACGCACTGATTCTCTAGAAGATTTTTGAATTACCAATACTAGAGAGGACTATCGCATTCATCATGGTGAATGACCTTTTGTGCAATTAAATCCTTCTGAGGAGGCTATTGTTACATCTTCTGAGTCAACCGTTGGGCCTTCTTCTGGTGTAGTAGGCCAAGATCCTTTTTGGTCGGGTGATTTCCGACGAGTCCTTTTCGGTACTGAGTCAACTCTAGTTTACGAAATCAACCCTCCCATATCTTCTGAGACTGAAACTACACCAGAGAATACCACTTATCACTTTGTTCTCCCTCCCGAGATGGCCCATCTCACGAATACTACGAGTGTCCAAACCGAAATTCCTACAACTACCCTTGCACCTATCAATACCCAGCAAATCCCTGATGTCATCCCGACATTACCACCCGGTTACCATGCTTTGAATGTGTTTTTGAATGCTTCCAATCCAATACCTCCGCAAACCCCAGCCGGTTCTCCAGGTGGTCCTCCGTTTCCTGGGCATCCTATTCCTGGTTTTATCCAGACACTCCCTCAGTTTCCTACTGGCAATCCTAATCCTAGTGGCACTATCCCGACTGTTGCACCAAACTTGCAGATTCCTGTTGGTGGACAGGGTGGTATGGTTCCCTTTCCTTTTCCCGGACACAACACAGTTACCACGCAACCTACGGTTGGTACACAACTTCCGGGTGGAACTATACCTACGGTAGGAAGACCAACCTCCCCTTTTGGACAAAATATACCTCCTGAGTTGGCCCAGTATTGGAATCAGCTTTTACAAAACTTTCCTAAAAATGCTGGGGGGCAGACAACTGTCCCTCCTGTAGGCCAACCATATCTGGGTGTAACTAATCCTATTTGGGGTTCGGGTCAAACTACTCAACCTCAGGTCCCTACTCAAACTCAAGGTTACATTCCTTGAGGCTACTACCCTATCCGGCCACCACCGAATCAACCAGGGTCTTCCCTCTATGGACAGTCTGCTTATGGTCCTACTGGTCTACTGACAGGGTTTCCGCCCCAAAGCCATCAGTACCCGCAGGTAAACTGACAGTTACCTTTTCTCGCAACCTTGGATTTGCCAGATTTGTCTAGGATTCTCAATGATCCTATTCGTCACTCTCCCCAATGGCCTGCTATTCCTGCTAAGCTCCCATCGGATATTCCTAAATTTGATGGCAAGGCAGGAGAGGACCCAAATAATCATGTCATGACTTTTCATTTTTGGTTTTCATCCAACTCACTGATGGATGACTCCATTCGGCTACGTCTTTTTCAACGAACCCTTACCGGTTCGGCTGCGAAGTGGTATATTGAATTGCCACGAGGTTTCTTTTATGATTTCAACACCTTAGCTATGGCTTTTCTCACACATTACCAGTTACCGATCCGTTACGATACTAGGACTAATATCTTGACTTCTTTCAAACAAACTAAAGGCACTCATATATCATATCATATTCATGAGTGGCGAAGGAGACGACGTCTCATCAAACTTGAAATCCCTGATTAGTTACTGGCAGAATGGTTTACGAAATCTTTCGTGAATGAAATTGGTAAATACATTGCTATGGGTGGCATTGTTACGGAGGAGCAGGCTATAAGTCGTGCTCAGTATCTTGATCTTGTTTATTCGCAAACGGGAACACTTTACACCCTACTACCTGATTTACCTCGTCTCGGTACTTCCATCACTTCAACTGCTCCAGCTGCCTCGCATGCAGCTGATGGTGTGATTGGTACTACTCATACCCACTCACATTCCGTTTCAACTACAACCCCTAAATCCACATCTTCTAATGTTCAAAATGCTCCGTCTCCTGCCCCTTCCTCCGGTAAAACTTTTGAAGTGAACGTTGTTCAGTCTATACCGACCAGTAAAAATAAATCAAAGAAAGGGAGAGGCAAGAATAAGGAGAGTAAAAATAATAATCAAAATGAGCAAACTAAAACCCCTCCTGTTGACAATCGGGATAAACGCAAACCCCGTTACCCTTGCCTTATCTGTGGTGACGATCACTACACGAAGGATTGTCCTAGACGTGCCGAAGTTAATAAGTTCCTTCAAAGAACGTCGAAACCCT
>JASDQU010737487.1:93591-110420 GCA_032191745.1 Picea mariana
AAAACCACTTCCACAGGAAGCCTTTGAATATCTTCGCCAGAGACTTGGAGTTATTTCTACTCCAAAATGAATTCTTTTTGAATGATTATCTTATATGTCTTATATTTACATGAGGAAACACCATAAGAGGACAGTTCAGTTAGGGGGAGCATCCCCAGATGGAAAGATACCTTTGCCATTGATGAAAAAGAGGGAGAGATTTATTAGATGCAAAGGACAGAGGCATGGTTCCAGGCGGAGTAGATTTATCAGATATAGAGGATAGAGGCATTGTTCCAGGGGGAGCATGAGTGATATGATTTCAATATTTCATCAGAGTGTTGCCATCAATGCCAAAGGGGGAGATTGTTGATTAAGGTTGGTTGTCATTGATGTCAACCCTTGAAGAAATCCCGGTAGCACAAAGGTTTGGGTAATTGACCCAAGTTTGTTTGATGTAAATATGACTCATTATTGTCTTGTCATGGTTGATAAGAAGTATAGATGGATGAACTCCAAAGTGGCCCCCTTATGGTGAAATCCCTCATGGGAAGACGCTTTACATATTGAGTTATCCTATAAGTATGGTTAGAGAAAACATGCTTAATTGTGGAATAATGAGATGAAGGATAGTGAATTTTTCAGTGAAACTATCCTATATGCATAGTGCTTGTCATGCCATTTCTGGTGGTATGTGGAACATCACATAAATCCTCACAGTTAGAGATTTATGACCATATGAAGTTGGAGAACCCTCATGAGTCTTATAGAAGCCTAGAAGAGTCAAAGTGTCTTGCAAAAGAAATTATTTTAAATGGAGAAGCTGTAAAATAAGGAAAGTGTAAGGCTACATGTAGATATAAATAAGATGCAAATCTCACTCATTAAGGACACACTTGTACATATTGTATATCTATTTTCTTGTGCAAAGCTTATTGTAAATACTTGTGGATACATCTGAAGTGGAGAACGTTTGAGGTAGCATGAAGGGTTGACGACGAAATTATCGAAATTATAGCGAATACAAAAAACCCTATTTTCTGAGGTGTATATGGGTTGTTTGTGTAGAGGGTGATTACATGTACATGGGTTGTCTATGAATAGGGTGCGTACATATGTGGGATGGCTGTGTATAGGGTGAGTACATGTACGTGGTATGTCTGTGAATAGGGTGAGTACATGTTGGTAAAGCCATTAAAACTTGAGAAGATGAAGATGCAGATATTCTATATTCTGAGATCAAGCTCCCAGGAAGGTCTAAAGTGCTCAGATACATTAGATTCATCCATTGGTTCAAAAGGTATGTCTTATTTCTATGAATAGTTGGATTTTGATGTACGCATGGGGAATGGTAATGGAGATTTGAGGATTCTCCCTAGAAAGACTAGTGGCTACATGGGATCTTTTGCATAAGTCAGATCTACAAAAATACAGTGTTGGTATATTTATCATTGATACTTCTTGTTGAGGTACATATTGTATTTCTTGTCATATGGCTAAGGGTTTTTATGGTACATGGTCGAGATCTTGTATTTGTTGATGTATTGAGAGGATGAATAACACAAATGGTTTTATGACTAAGATCATGTTAGGGATATTATACTTGTTCATGATTACACACACCTATGTGTCACATGACTAGAGGGAGACATATTTTCCTTAAGTAATGGTTATGTATGAGGATGCATGCACAAGGTACAGTTACAGTCTGAATACAGTGACAGGTTACAGATCTATGTGAAAGAAGTAACAGAGGGTAAAAAGTTTTCAAGAAAAAGAAAACCCTAGTTTTCAGAAGGCATACACAGGCTGCATAACAGTTAGGGCAGGTACATACGTGGGATGCATAACAGATAGGACGCATACATATGTGGGCTGCAGCACTACAGGTCGTGTACCTGTTGTATTTTTGTATATACATGTTCAGTTCATGTACAAATTGATTACAGGACAGTTGTACAGATTGGATATAGGTCAGTGGTACAGGTTGATACAATTTTACAGTAGTATATCTCACAGTGATAGGTTTTCAGTGGTTCCATCATTCTACTTATACTTCAGTGTGGTTGGACGGGGCAAGGAAAGGCGGTTGTAGCCACCTTCCTATTGTAGTTGGAGAACATAGGGGGTTGTAGCCTCCTTCTGGTTGTAGCCAGAGAATTGGGGAGTTGGATCTTCCTTCAGGTTGTAGCCTGAGAAACTGGGGGGTTGGAACCTCCTTCCAGTCCAGCTGGAAAACAAAGAAAGTTGGTGCTTCCAATGAATGTAATTCTTCAAGACATATAAGAAAAAGCATTCCGTGGTTTTCTCCCACTTTGGGTTTCCACGTAAAACATTGGTGTACTGTGTATGTGTGTGATTGTTCATTTCTTATTGCTCATTATTGGATAATAATTCTACATTGATATAACACTTGGATTATTTGATTAAAAATTATTACAATTGCGCTATTACTGATTCACCCCCCCTCTCAGTAATCCAACAAGTCCTTGACACCTTTTCATTGCATAATTTTATCTCATTTGATTCCATGCATCATTGTTGTGATTGTCGACATTTGATAATAGTTGTTGAATAGTGGTTTTGTGATTCACTATTCTATGAATATTGGTGACTAGTCCATTTTTTTCCTTGGTAATATAGATATCTATATTCTTGTATTTCTCAAAAACCTTCTTGGTAATGAGGGTGTTGATATGGTTCCACCTTTAATAGATTTCCTTCATTATACACACCCATATCATTAGTCTTCTTTTCAAAGCAATGGCATGTTCTATCCTCTATGCTTTGTCTTCAATACTTCTTTGTTTGAGATAATTCCATCATATTTTACTTTGACATTATCAATTTTGAACTTAAATTGTTTGAGTATCTTTTGATGAGCTTCTTCTAGTTTCTTTTTTTTCTCCTTTTGAAGTCGAATGGTGATATTTTATGTTGTTCTAGAGTCTATACTTAAGGCTTAGAAGTATAGTGTCTAGGCATCCGAAAGTGAGTAAGGGGTAGAGAAGGAAGAAATGTCAACCTTCGGCAAGAGAAGCTAGGGCTGATTTCTAGGTTGTTGTCTAGCTTCCAACTGTTCCTGGATGTTTATGACCCTTTCAATCTCTTCCCACGAATGTTCCAGTTCTACCCGTGTAGTGGCTGTTTTAAGAATAGTATCAAAAAGATTCAAGGCAATATGTGTTTGATCTGATAGTCCGGGTTCAATATTAGGCTGTCTTGTCACAGGGACAATCATAGAGGAACAAAATGATAAGAAAATCTTGAAGAATTTTTTTAGACGCTGTCTTGATTTTGGTCGTATAAAGGAGAGTTATAACTCCGATGGTGAAAACAGGATGCAAACCAAAGGCCCTTTCCCATAACTAAGTTATATTTTAATAAATGTGTATGAGGTGTAAGAAAAACATTAATCTGTCTATCATGTAAGGCTCCTATCAAGGGAGAATCTCACTTATAAATAGAAGAAGAAAAAGGATAAAGAAATAACCTGATGAAGCATAAAATATATATAGAAATCTAAAATGTTCACTGGTCTTATATCTGCTGATAGCCGGTATAGAGGAAAAACGGTAAACAATATAGAAAACTAAAATTTATTCACTATAGTAGAGGTTGTAATAAATTATAGCAAATCATTCATCAGATACATATATGAAATGAAATAAATATGAAATATAAGGAAACAAGATCATAACATATTCGTGACGAAATCGAGAATCTTCAGATTTTCTTTATATTAACTCTCGAGGGAGAAAACACCTCTATTACAATTGACCCAAAAAGGTCCAACCATTGTTCCTTCCTTCTATTGTATATTTATACAAATTTACATATGATGGAATCCCAATTGTTCCAGGATTTTCAGTTACAATGAGAAGGAGATCAATCGTTTCATTTCTTTATCCTATGTCTTTATTTGGTACCAGAAGCCTGTCCTCTCACATGCTTGGTACAAGTGACACATTTTTCCACCAGCTAAGATATCAACCTTGAAGGTTCGGCTTGACAATTGGCTTAAAAAACGTAACAATCTTTGACTAATTGCTGCAACCTTTCTTCCATCTGTCGGTCTAGGGTGTCGATAGCGCAAAATTTCACACTTGGTTTAATTATCCATTTATCTATTTGAACTATGTCTGTCAGAGTTACTTGTGAGACTTCGACCGAATCTCTTTCTTCTTTCTCATTTATATCAAGCGAGAGTTTTTCCATATTCATTTGGCTCAGTGTCTCAGCATTACTCTCGCTATCAATTCCTAACAAATTTCCATCTATAGAACCGAAAGCCTCCTCACAGGATTTCCTTACTTTCTTGGCTTGCAATTTGCCTTCTGATATGCTGTGTTCCCATTCTTTCAACAAAATATTACACAGGTCTGTCTCGAAATGGAAAACTTAGAACTTTTTTTCGATTCCCTATTTGTTGTAGCTATTACAACTTCTTGAAATGCAACCCGAGCTGCTCCAGCTTCTCTCTCTCTGACAAATAAGTTTTCTAATACTTGATCAGTAAGCAGACAATTGTCCCAAATCGTCTCTACCTTGGCAAGTAAATTTTGCTGGGCTGAAGAAACCTTGCTCTGAATATCCATAGCCTGGGACTGGAATATATCGATATTTATAACTTGGCTTTCGGAAAACTCTAATCTAACCTGTAGCTGCCCTATCAAGTCTCTTTGTTGGCCTACCTGTATTTGACTGGTCTGAGCTACTAGTTCTACTTGTTCGAGCTTATCTTTGAGCAACTCAATTTCCTTTTTATCGGCCATCCTTGCTTGTTCTATTTTTGTGTTTTCTTGGTCTTTAGTAGCTTCTTTTGCTATGGCTAGTTTATCTTCTAAGGCTTTAATAAAGCAATTTTTTCACTTCAGTTGATTTTTCAAAACCCCGACTGAAAATTGGTTTGTCGTAGCATATGCCCCTAATGTTCCAGCTATTTATGTCGCAAATTCTTCCTTCTTCATATCTTTCCCATCGGTCAACACCTTGAACTTTTTGGCTATTGATCCCTCTTCTTGATAGAATTCTCTTTTTACCACAGCTTTTCTCTTTTTATAAAAAAAGAACTCATTTGGCGGAAGCTCTTCCATCCTTATAGGTCTCAATTCTTCATTGAAAATCCACCTTGCGTCTATGTTCCCCTTAGTTGAATGTAAGGGAGTAATGGAGGTGATGGGATCTCTGATTTTCTTAGCTGATTGGCTAGGAGTGTCATCTGGAGTAATCTTTTTCGGCGGATCGAGAGTTTTTATTTTTGGTTTCGGACTCCCATTTTTCTCTCCCTTGTCCTGGTGTTTTTCTTGTCTGGGTGTTGTATCTTTGGAGCCTTCAGCTTCTTGTTGCTACACCTCTGCTATTATTGGATTATCACCTCACAATAGTGGGGGAAGACAACTTCGCCGATGTTCTTGGAATTTTAAAACATCGGCCCTCTCTTCAGGTGCTAGGGCTTGCATCTGAGCCAAAACCTCAGCATAAGATCTCGTGTCTCGGAAAATGTCATCCGAGGGCGAATTTTCATGTTCAAACCTTTTAAGCTCGCAACTGGCTAAGTGATTACTTACGACCCTCTGTGGATCATGATTTTTGAATTCAACATGAACCAATTTCAGGTCCTCCAGGGCTGTTGCCTCAGCTTTAGCATGCCCAAAATCTAACAAAGAATAGGAACTTAAATGAATAGGAAAAGATGGCCATACCTTCTTAGAATATCCCTTAAGCTCATTGCTTACACCACCGATTACGGTTTGTCTGGCAATCTCATGGAAAGCCAGCCTATCGGGTATGAATAATGGCAAGGCATTCAGAGGAACATAAGTGCCGAAAACCCTGAGATATGAAAATTCTGCATCCATGTACCAGTCGGCTATACTGTTCAGATTTACCGCGATACTGTCTGAGATCTTGGGTGACGGGTGGATGAAGATAGTGACATGCAGTGGTACCATCACCCAGTTAAATATTTCATACACAAAATCTAAGGCTTTGTCTTCCCACAACTTTGAATGGTAGACGTGGATGGGCTCAGCCTCCGATGGAGTCCAGCTCCAACTCATCAAGGGAAAAGGTGTCAGAAAACACACGATGTCCATGATATACGTAGACATAAAGAATGAAGCAATATTTTCTCTCTTCCTCTGTGCTAGACACTCTGTAACGCGATTGGTCAAACTATCAGATAGTAGTTTAGCCCAGTTGAAGGAACAACCTTCGATGACTGTGTGAATTAGAGGCATCCACTGAAAGAAAAAATGTGTGGTGTCCTCTCTCCCATATAATTTGCAGGTCATCATAGTGATATATTTGAACTATGGTTCTAGAGAAGCTATTGAATATATACCATTACTGTCCGCCCTGAACTTCGCAGGGTGTGAAACCCAATCTTTGATTAAACCATACATAGTCTTGTCATATTGCACACATTCCTTCTGTTTAAAATTCTCTAGGAATTCGGCATTGTAAACAAAGTTCGACACGGATGGAAACTTGTACATAGCCTACAATTGTTCGGGTTTGAAATTCCCAATGGTGACCCTCTGCTTGTTGACGATGGTTTTGGTTGGTATATCTACATGGTCTAATGCCCACCGAACCATATTGTAGTAAGGGAGCATACGTGGCCTAGCCGCTACTTTATGCATTTGAGCCTGGACGAAGATCTTATACTTGGTGATCAGGTCATCTTTTTCATTTTTACTGGAATCATCCGAAACATCTACCAATTCAGACTGTAGAACGTCAGAAATATATGACCAAGTCCTGACAGAGTTGACACTTCGAGGTGAAGTATTAGAAACGTTGTATGAACCTTGTCCTGAAACCTCAATAGTGGCTTTAGATGCTTTTTTCGGGGCCATGGCGAGGGATTCTACTATAGCTCTCCTGCGATAAAAATATGTATACATACAGAAATTAGTTCGCTCGCGAATAGTTGGCTCTGCGTAGAATAGAAATGAAATTTGAAACAACAAATAAAAGATCCATGCCTTTGACCATTTAAAACTAGGTCGTCCTTAGGAACATAACAGTCAAATCATTCTTAAATATAAATTTAGCAATAAAAACCAAATCCTTACTTGTCGATTCGCCTCATTTCCAATTAATGTCTTAGATTTTGACAGTTCGTAATGCAAGTTGGCACAAAAAAGTTTAAAATTGACTCGTAGACTGTGCATATTAATTTTTGTATTAAAACACTGGCAATGTTGGCTTAACTTAGTTAATCAGGCCTTTTTGAATGTTAATTAATCTTTCAGCATTTTCCTCATCGGGAGCTTTCACTTTAACCCTTTAAACCTCTGAAACCCGAGGTTGTGATAATTAGCTTTGGTTAATAACACGTAACCATGATTAGGCGTTTAATTAATTACGTTGTTATTTATATCGCGACTTCATGACTCGGGGATTTGAAGGTATAGCTTCCGGGAGGCTTGTATGCCAAGTTGCGAAATCGCGAGATCGCGATGATATGATCTAATTAAATTGGAGGATAAAACCAGATTAAGTGTTTAATTAATTACGTTTATATTTTTATCGCGACTTTGCGACTCCGGGCTTCCAAGGTATAACTTTTGAGGAAAAATATGTCGAGTTGTGAATTTCCAACAGAGCTTAATCGTGGTTAAACTTTTTACCTTTAACGTTAACCTAGGTTACTAAAACAAGAATCTCGCGGTTTTGGCTATCAAGTTTACAACGGTAAGACTTTGGGAGCTAGCAAACGCCGAGACATGAAATCCCAATGATGCTTAACTATGGTTTAGAGTATTTTTACTCTCGGTAATGATCTAGGTAAACTTTTTAAAACTAGTTCGCCATTTCGCCCCTCAGGACTTGTAAACTATGTGATTTATAACTTTCAACATGCAACATCCTGAGGTAAAAAAGGAGAGACTCGTTTAAACGATAAAAAAATAAATATTACCTTAAAAGTATGATAACCATCACTGTTTGTGTGATGAGACTTCTGAGATTTTGGGAAAAATAAAGGAAAATATGAAAATCGGCTTTTGATTTCAGGCATTAAGATATGAAATTTTAAACAGGCTAAAAAACAAAAGTGGCTCCAACATAGGCTCCAACTAGGGGTCCCGTTTTCCTGCAAGACGGGAAGAACAGTAGACCACGTGCCTATATTGGGTAAATGGAGTCAATGGCTTTAATCCAGCGAAAATGTTCCTTAGAACAGGATACGAAAGGGGAAAGGGACTTCGTCTTTTCCCTTCGAAAAACTTTCAAAACTCAGATACTTTTTGCACTTAGCTGTAGTCCCTTTCTTTCTCCTTCCCGTTACTGAATTTAGGTTTGCATTAAGACAATGAAAATAGTTCTAGGACACCCAACAGATATTGTGGCTATCGAATTGCATCAAAAGAGACGAATTATATGTTTTTAATCAGGAAGCCTTGTCTGAACTTGGGATGTAGATCGGGTCTTGAAAAAATTGGTTACCAGAGCAGAGTGATATTCATGTATAACAGCCTTACAGATATCTCAGATATTGCTTCACTACCAGCGAGCTTGTTCAGTACCCCAGTGAAGTTATCTGGCCCCTTTTTATTGAATTTCCTTTCACCACTTCGGAATATATTTATGCATTTAAATGCTGAGACGAGGGAAATCATTTCTGAATTTCCTTTCATCGTCTTTTGGACTAGATGGGGGCAATCATTTCTAAATTTCCTTTCACCACTTGTCTTAGAATTTTCTTTTTTAGAGCGCGAAGATGGGGGCAATTAGTTTGTATGAGGGCTAATATCTGTGTAATATTTTGCATTGTAGGTCTGTCAACTTACTTTGATTACTCAGTACCAACCTTTCCTTAACTTTCACAACACCTTCATTCGCAGGGAGAAAGGGAAAAATTAACTTTTGGAGTTTCCTATTTGAGCAAGCCTCAATCTGCCGAAACTGTTGAAAAACCTAGAAAAGTCAGGATCACTTAAGCGCCACTTTGTTTAGTAAGGGACTGAGGAGTTGTGAAGACTAGCTTATTTTTCACAATCTTCTTTAAAGCTCTCGAGGTTAAAACGTAATCTCTTCTCCCTACGTATGCTAAACCGGAATGATGTTGGATTTTCAAAGGTGAAACAGAAAATAGAAAATGGTGACAGATGGAGATCTATATACTAAAAAATAGAGGTCAAAAAATCAAAACTGACTCATGAAAATATTTTTCGGGGGTGCTTTACTTTGGGTGACTTATTCATTTCATCTTATTCTTTCATAAATGATTAACCATGGAAACGTTCTTTTATTTATTAGTTCAGACGATGTTGTTGTATCTTATGAGGTTATCTTGGTTTTCTTTGATATCCCTTCAGAACAAGTCTTTTAGGAAATCTCACCTTTACCTTACCGTTTCATTTTCTTTCCAAAATATCCAAAAATCTTTTTTATCACCTCTTTAAGCCAATTGATTTTCTGATACACAACTTTCTGTGTACCTCTCCTGCTCGTTTTGTTTGCAGCTGGAAACCTGTAAAAAGGCAAATATGAAGGTTATCAAGGATTTTTGAAAGGTGTTGAAAATTTATGAAAGGGAAAGAAAGTTAAAATAGCAATTTGAAATGAAATATATATACATATGTAAAAAATTCTATATATGAATATACAAGTCTTTTTTTTTTTTTTTTTGGCGACTGCTTATGTCATATAATGCTTCAGGTAACGCCCATTGACATGGGCGTTGAGGATTTCACCGTCTAGATTTTCTAGTAGGAAAGAATTTTTTCCTTCGAGATCTGAGACTCTGAATGGCCCATACCAGAGGTGATCAAATTTACCATGTTTCGCTGTTTCTTCCCTCCTTGCATCCCACCTTAAAACCAAATCACCTAGGAGGAAATCTCTGTCCTTTTCCCTATGGTCGAATAATGCCTTCATGTCGTCTTGATACTTCTGCAACCTTTCATCTACTTCGACCTTGCGTTGTTGAACCTCGATTAACTGGTTTATTCTCCTGGTGACATGATTAGGTTCGTATTTCTGATCTTGCCACAATTTCATAACGGGGAGTGCTAAATTTATAGGTAACACTGCATCTGTCCCATATACCATCTGAAAAGGGGAAATGTCGATAGACTTTTAAGTGCCTATGTGATTCGCCCACAAGGCGTACTTTAAATGCACATGCCAAGAATTTTTGTTTTCATCCAACACTTTCTTAATTATATTGATCATGCTTTTGTTAGATGACTCGGCCAGTCCATTTCCTTGGGGGTAGTACGCTGTAGAATGGCCAAGAACGATATTATACTTTTGGCAGAAGCTGATCATAGCCATAGATTTGAAAGCTTGGGCATTATCTGTGACTATCTTTCGGGGGCAGCCAAATCTTGACAAGATATTGTCTTCTAGGAAATCTATTACCACCGAGTCAGTCGCCCTTTTGGTTGGAATAGCTTCCACCCATTTAGTAAAGTAGTCTGTGGCAGTTAAGATCCACTTGTGTTGGGCGCTAGAATGTGGATTAATCTCTCCTATAAAATCTAGCCCCCATTGTTGAAAAGGGGCTTCAGTTTTGACCGGAACTAAAGGTAGCGCTGGGAGTTTTTGTTTGCTTGCAAATAGCTGACAAGGGTTACATGCTCGAACCTTGGCGTTAACGTCTAAGAAAAGTTTTGGCCAGTAATACCCAGCCCTCAAAATTTTGTAAGCTGTGGCCCTCCAAGCGTGATGTCCTCCACACACTCCTTCATGAAATTCACTTATAACCCTTTCTGTTTCCGATTCGACTAAGAAGATTAACAAGAAACCAAGTGGGTCTTTCCAATATAGTTGATTTTCGGCAATACAATACTTAACCGCATGAATCTTTAAAGTCCTGGCTTTTGATGGCGATAGTTCACTTGGGCATTTTAGAGTCAGCAGGTAGGATACTATGTTTCTGTACCATTCTGATGATACGAACTTCTCCTCGATCTTAATTGCATTTGTTCGTTCATCAAGCTCATTTATGTTCATGTCTTCCTCACATTCTTGCAAGCAGTTTATATCCAGAGCTTTGAGATTTGATTCAGCCAAAAGTTTGGCTAGGCCTTGTCCTTTTATCAGTTTAGTAGGTTTGATTTACAGGTCAAATTCTTGAATCTTGGCAAGCCATCGTCCTCTTTTCCCATTGTTGTCTGGTTGTACCAAAATATCTTTCACAAAACTTGTAGGTACGTACGAGATTATCTTGGAGTGTAATATGTATGTTCTAAATGCCTTCAGTGCTTTTACCATGGTGTACGCTTATTTTTCTATTATAACATATTTAAGTTCTACGTCTCTAAGACTCTTGCTGAAAAAGGTGATCGGCTGTTCAAAACCCTCTTTGTTCTTTTGGAGGAGTACCGCAGTAATCGTTTGCTCGGAGGAAAATGAGAAAATAAGAAAATCTTTTAGATAATAGGGGCTTGCCAATACAGGTGCCTCGGCTATGAATTTCTTAATGTGTGCAAACAACGCTTTGGCCTCTGTTGTCCACTTTACTTCGCTATTCTTTTTCAGCATATCTGTGATCAATTTTACAATTTCAGCGAAATTTGGGATAAATCTTCGTAAAAAAAATATTTTTCCTAAGAAAGATTGAATTTCTTTTACATTTCTAGGAATGTTTATAGTGTCTATTGCTTCAACCCTCTTAGGATCAATCTTAATTCCATCCTTAGATACAATATGACCCAAAAGTTTACCTTCTTGCATGGCGAAGTGTGATTTCTTGGGGTTTAAGGACAGACCAAACCTACGACATTTTTCGAATGTTTGTTTAAGATGTACCAAATGCTCTTCGTCGGATTTGGAGAAAACCATTAAATCATCGAGATAGATGACTACGAACTTATCCTTCTCTCCGATGAAAGCGATGTCCATAGCACGTTGGAACATGGTTCCTACATTCATCAAACCGAAAGGCATTTTATCATACATGAAAAAACCCCAAGGGGTAGTAAAAGTTGTTTTTTCTTTATCTTGTTCATTCATGGCAATTTGATTATATCCAGAGAAACCGTCAATCATAGACATTCTGTTCGCCCCAATTACCCTTTCTATCACATGATCCATTTTAGGTAACGGTTAGTTATATTTAAGGGCGGACTTATTTAGATTTCTGAAATCCATGCACAGTCTAATTTCCCCACTCTTTTTTTTGACCAGGACCAGGTTTGCCACCCAGTCGAAATATCTCAGAGGTACTATAATTTTCGCCTCCAAAAGTTTCTTCACTTCTCTCTTGACCACAGGCAATAAAATGGGGTTGATCTGCCTAAGATTTTATCAAAAGGTTTGACCCCAGGATTTAGAGGTATCTTGTGATCGATCACGGTAGTGTCATAGGTTCTTAACTCTTTGTAATACTAGGCGAAAACGTCTTTAAATTGTTTGAGTAGGTCCTTATATTTGCCTTTTATTTCAGGGGGGAGGAGTTTAGATATTTTAACCATCCTGGAATCTTCTTTGGTTTCTATGTCACAGTCCTCAACCTCTTTTGGTTGGGGTTGTAAGGTGGATTTTACAGGTATGCCATTTTGATCAAACAGTCTTTCCAGAGGGATCAGTCCTTTCAGAATCTGGTTATTTTTTAGGACCAGCATGTGATGATTTGCGATTTTGTCTTGGAAATCTTGAGGGTCCTCTTCTTCTTGCATGATCCATATACGATCATCCTGATTTTCTTGATCTGCATGAGTTTCAGAAAATTCACCTACTGCTTCAAGAAACTTCTTAATTTGTTCATCATCCTCAAAAGCCTGCCAGTGTTGGATATTATCTGATATAGATGGTCTGTGTATTATCTCTATGTGGTATTTCAATTTAAAGGTTGTAGGAGGAGTGAAAGTTGAAGCTGCTTTAGCTAATGCATCAGCCTGTAAGTTTTCTGTGCATGGGATGAAGTGGACATTTACAGATGAGAAAAAGTTCTCCATTAGATCCCAGACGCAATTTCTGTATGCTCTTAATCTGGGATGCTTGGCCTGGGATTGCCGATTTACTTGTTTGACTATCAACTCCACATCTTCTTATACCTCTATTTTTTTTATTTTTAGCTTTCTGGCAGCCTCTAATCCTAAGACCAAGGCTTCATATTCACATACATTGTTAGTATAATCTATATCCCATTGTAGTCTGTAAGAAAAAGGGACAATGAACCTTTCTTTAGGTGCCACAAAAATCACTCCTGCACCAGCCCTTTCGCAAGACAGGGCACCGTCAAAAAACATTTTCTAGATACTAGTGCTACACATATCCTCGGTCGTGTAACCTGAATCTTCGTGCTCTATATTTTTTTCCTCTGTGAAACCATATAAACCATCATCAAAAGATAAGATACAATTTCTTAAATCTTGATCTGCAATGTAAATAGGGAAATTGTTCAAATTTTGGGGGTCGCTTACTATATATGCTAACCTCGTCTCCCTGTACAACCGAGTAAATTGCCCACCAAACACAGGAATCGTGGCATACGTCATATCTAGTTGAAGAGAACCCCCCAGCTTGGCTCCCCATGACCTAGACAATAATAAGTCGTACTTGGGGGGAATATTAGCAATGACCACATCCATCAAGATGCTCTTAACTGGGACCTATGCCAGGGTGACTACTAAATCCTTTATCATTCCCATACACCTAAATTTTCTCGAATCAAATGAGTGAAGATCTCTGTAAGGTCTAGTGATCTGGAGACCCAATCTGTCCATAATAATTTTAGGCATCATGTTATGTGAGGCTCCGGAGTCTAGCATGCAATTATGTAGCAGTTGATCATATACGTTTAAGGTGATATAAAAGGGAGAAACAATGTCTTTGGATCCTTCAAAATGTGGACCAAAAGTGATGTTGGGCTTATCATCTTCTAGGTTCAAAATATCAGATTGGATTTCTAGCTCTGAAATGCCTATCACTTTGGTAATCTGCTTTTGATAAACTGAGTTTTTCGCTAACTCTACCAGAGGAATTGGTATCTTAATTTTATTTATCTCATTTTCGAAACTGAAAACTCCACTCACCTTGTCTGTTTCTCTAGTTGGGATTTCTGAATCCTTCTTTTCCAACTTATTTTTTTGGACTGCCTTATTACTCATGATCTTGGTTAAAGATGTATTTGTATTAGCTGCTTCAGTTTCTTGTATTTTAGTCTCAACCTTTTCCACTTCGGGTTCTTGCGCGTTTACTACTTTCACTTTGTTGTTAGGTAACATGGTTTCTTCTGGGGTAGGCTCATAAGTTTGACCTCTTGGGAGAATTCTCTTAGGCTGAGTAGTTGAAATAGGCTTACCCTTATATCTCAGGTTATACTTGGGTTGGACCTTGGCCATTATCATACCAGTTTCTTCTTGATAACTACAAAGGTCAGTATAATCTCTTTCTTCACCTTCAATAGACGATTGTTGAGTGTTTATAGAATTTTCATAATCCTCTATAGTCAGATAAGGTTGTGTGCAGTCATCACCCAAGTTCATGACATCATCATCTAAATCTCTGAAATCTTGGAGATCATTTGCTCCTATACAATTTTTGTTCTTTAGGGGAGTTTGTATTTTCTGATCTTCGTTTTTTATCTGCCTTTGCTAATTTGGGGGATTGGGATTCTTTCTAAAATCCTTTTTGGTGAAAGAATCGGCTTTGGCCTGTTCTAGCTCCATTTTGCATATCTTATTAGACAGTTCCTTAATTACCCTGGCCATATCGTCTACTTTTTCATCTGTGTATCTATTAGACCCTGACGACCCTGCTTGTTCTCTAGAGCGTCTAGTTTCTCGATTTCCCACTTCTACTTTAGCTTTTAACTTACCAGAAGCCATCATATTTTACTCAATTTCTACAACGTAATCTTGCATTCGGTTTAGAGTAGCTCCCTTTCTTTCTCGTAAAAGAAGTGCAAAATCTGGTTCGAAATCCCCTGCAAAAGTTACTTTGGCTGCGGGTTGGGATGGTTTAACCTCAACTGGGATTTTGTTATACAGCTTGTTGAATCTTTGAATAAACTCCATAATTGTTTTTGAATTCTTTTTTCCTAAAGACCCAAACTCGGTTAAATAGTATAGGTGGTCCTTTCTTTTGCCCCATTGTCTAAGGAAAGCATCTTCTAAGGCATCATAGGACAAGATAGATCCTGCAGGTAGACTCCGAAACTAAGTTTGGACCTGACCTTCGAAGGTTTGGACAAAAAGCCTCGAATACACATATTCATGTTCGAGACCTAGGATGTCTACGAACTGATCAAAGAAATTTATGTGTTCGGCTATGGTCAAATCTCCTTCCCTAGTGAATTTTGGAAATTTTTTTATATAATTTTTGGGAAGGTCATGCAAAGGAACGGGAAATACCAAAGGAGCATATCTTGCTGCCACTTTAGCAAACACTCTGGGAGGGGGGGCAGGCCCTTGGCCTCTAGCTCCTCCCCTAGGAGCACCTCCACCTCCTCCTCTGACAACCCCTCCACCTCCCCCTCCGATGGCTGCCATCGTTATTAGTGGATAGTTGTAAAGGGGGTTTTGGAAGATTAAAAGTGAATCTTTACTTTCTTTGCAGGGAAAAAAATCTGAGGATGACTGGTAAGGGATGAGAGGGCTTGGATCTTTGGACTTGCAAGAGATGTAGTCTGGGGAACCAATGGGTGTGGAAACTAGATGTGTGAGATATTCTTCGAGACTGTGTGAGGTCACGAAATTCAACTGAAGGGTTGACGATATATTGACAATAGATAAATTTTCTACAGGACTTTTTCCTTTATGTTCTACAGAGGTTATCGGACGGGTTTCGCTTCTAACTTCGGAGCAGTTTGATGTTAGATACTTAGTGTTGAAAAGAGGGTTGTGTGAAGTTGAAGGTTCAAAAGAACTCTTGGTCTTCATTTGTGGGTATTTAAGTTGATAGACTGCAGGGGTCGGCTTAAGAGAGCCTCTCGCCTTTAAAATCTTCTTAGGATCGGTAACGGGTGTAGTCTGTTTACCATCTGAGTTTTGCCTGGTATTCCTTCATCTGGATGCCAGCTTATTAATCATGGAGTCGCCAGGTGAAATATTGAAAATCCTTTAAAAGGTGTGCACTCTTTGTTAACTATCAAAGGGTGGCACTTTCAACGAAAAATGTCGTTTTCCCAGGGAAAAAGATTTCGTAACTTTGGTCCTCAGCAACGGCGCCAAAAAGATGTTGTTCCAGAGTCTGTACTTAAGAATTAGAAGTACAGTGTCTAGGCATTTGAAAGTGAGTAAGGGGTAGAGAAGGAAGAAATGTCAACCTTTGGCAAGGGAAGCTAGGGTTGATTTCTAGGTTGTTGTCTAGCTTCCAACTGTTCCTGGATGTTTATGTCCCTTTCAATCCCTGCCCACGAACGTTCTAGTTCTAACCGGGTAGTGGTTGTTTTAAGAATAGTATAAAAAATATTCAAGGCAATATGTGTTTGATCTGATAGTCCGGGTTCAATATTAGGCTGTCTTGTCATAGGGACAGTCATAGAGGAAAAAAATGATAAAAAATCTCAAAGAAACTTTTTAGATGCCGTCTCAATTTCGGTCGTATAATGGAGAGTTATAGCTTTGATGGTGAAAATAGGATGCAAACCAAAGGCCCTTTCCCGTAATTGAGTTATATTTTAATAAACGTGTATGAGGTGTAAGAAAAACAATAAGCTGTCTATCATGTAAGGCTCCTATCAAGGGAGAATCTCACTTATAAACAGAAGAAGAAAAAGGATAAAGAAATAACCTAATGAAGCATAAAATATATATAGAAATCTAAAATGTTCATTGGTCTTATACCTACTGATAGCCGGTACAGAGGAAAAATGGTAAACAATATAGAAAACTAAAATTTATTCACTATAGTAGAGGTTGTACTAAATTATAGCCAAGCATTCA
>JASDQU010737487.1:114050-136862 GCA_032191745.1 Picea mariana
TATATTTGAACTATGTCTGCCATAGTTACTTGTGAGATTTCGGCCGAATCTCTTTCTTATTTTTCATTTATATCAAGCAAGAGTTATGTCATATCCATTTGGCTCAGTGTCTCAGCATTACTCTCGCTATCAATTCCTAACAGATTTCCATCTATGGAACCGAAAACCTCTTCACAGGATTTCCTTACCTTCTTGGCTTTCAATTTGCCTTCTGATATGTTGCGTTCCCATTCTTTCAACAAAATATTACCTCGGGTCTATTCCGAAATGGAAAAATCGGAACTATTTTCTGATTCATTGTTTGTTGTAGCTATTACAGCCTTTTGAAATGCGACCCGAGTTGCTCTACCTTCTCTCTCTCTGACAGATAAGTTTTCTGATACTCGACAATTTTCCTGAATCGTCTCTACCTTTGCCAGTAAACTTCGTTGGGCTGCAGAAACTCTACTCTGAATTTCCATAGCCTGGGACTGGAATATCCCGATATTTATGATTTGGCTTTTGGCGAACTCTAATCTAACTTGTAGCTGCTCAATCAAGTCTTTTTGCTGGCCCACCTGTATCTGACTGGTCTGAGCTACCAGCTCTGCTTGTTCGAGCTTAGCTTTGAGCAGCTCAATTTCCTTTTTGTTAGCCATTCTTGCCTATTCTATTCCTACGCTTGCCTGGTCCTTGGTAGCCTCCTTTGTTGTGGCTAGTTTAGATTCTAAGGTTTTGATGAGGTGATTTTTTTGCTTCAGCTGATTTTTCAAAACCCTGACTGAAAATTGGTTTGTTGTAGCATACGCCCCTAATGTCCCGGTTATTTTTGTCGCAAACTCTTCTTTCTTCTTGTCTTTCCCATTGGTCAAGACCTTGAACTTCTTGGTTGTTGATCCCTCTTCTTGATAGAATTCCCTTTTTACCACCGCTTTTCTCTTTTTATCAAAAAAGAACTCATTTGGAGGGATCTCTTCCATCCTTATAGGTCTCAATTCTTCGTTGAAAATCCACCCTACATCTGTGTTCCCTTGAGTTGACTGTAAGGGAGTAATGGAGGTGATGGGATCTCTGATTTGCTTAGCTGACTGTCCTGGAGTGGTAACTGGAGTCTGATTTTTCGGTGGATTGGGAGTTTTTATTTCCGGTTTCGGACTCTTAGTTTTCTCCTCCCCGTCCTGGTGTTCTTCTTTTCTGGGTGCTGAATCTTTTGATCCTTCAGCTTCTTTTTGCTACACCTCTACTGTTATTGGATTTTCACCCCGCAATACTAGGGGAAGAAAAATTTGCCGATGTTCTTGGAATTTTAAAACATCAGCCCTTTCTTCAGGAGCCGGGGCTTGTATCCGAGCCAAAACCTCGGCATAAGATCCCGCGCGTCAGAAAATTTCATCCAAGGGTGAAATTTCATGTTCAAACATTTTTAGCCCACAAGTGGCCAAGTGATTACTTACGACCCTCTGTGGATCGTGCTTTTTGAATTCGACATGAACCAATTTCAGGTCATCCAGGGATACTGCCTCAGCTTTAGCATGCCTGAAATCTAACAAAGAATAAAAATGTAGATGAATAGGAAAAGGTGGCCATACCTTTTTGGAATATCCCTTAAGCTCCTTGCTTATGCCACCGATTACGGTTTGTCTGGCAATATCACGGCAAGCCAGCCTATCGGGTATGAATAATGGTAAGGCATTCGGAGGAGCAGAAGCGTCGAAAACCCTGAGATATGAAAATTCTGCTTCCACGTACCAGTCGGTTATACTGCTCAGATTTACCGCGATACTGTCTGAGATTCTGGGTGGCGGGTAGCCAAAGATAGTGACATGCAGTGGTACCATCACCCAGTTAAAGATTTCATACACAAAATCTGAGGCTTTGTCTTCCCACAGCTTTGAATGATAGACGTGGATGGGCTCAGCCTCCATTGGAGTCCAGCTCCAACTCATCAAGGGAAAAGGTGTCAGAAAACATATGGCATCCATGATATACGTAGACATAAAGAATGAAGCAATCTTTCAGCTCTCCCTCTGCACTCGATACTCTATAACTCGATTGGTCAAACTATCATATAGTAGTTTAGCCCAGTCGAAGGAACAGCCTTCGGCAACCTGGTGAATTAGAGGCACCCACTGAAGGAAAAAATGTATGGTGTCCTCTCTCCCATATAATCTGCAGGTTATCATAGCGATATATTTGAACTGTGGTTCCAGAGAATCTATTGAATATATACCGTTACTGTCCACCCTGAACTTCACAGGGTGTGAAACCCAATCTTTGATTAAACCAGACATAGTGTTTTCATATTGCACACATTCCTTCTGTTTAAAATCCTCTAGGAATTCGACATTGTAAAAAAATTCCGACACGGCTGGAAACTTGTACATAGCCTGCAATTGTTCAGGTCTGAAAGTCCCAACGGTGACCCTCTGCTCATTGATGATGGTTCTGGTTGGTATATCTACATGGTCTAATGCCCACCGGATCATATCGTAGTAAGGGAGCAGACATGGCCTAGCTGCTACTTTATGCATTTGAGCCTAGAATACTATCTTATACTTGGTGACTAGGTCGTCTTTTTCATTTCCACTAGAATCATCCGAAACATCTACCAATTCAAACTGTAAAACCTCAGAAATATATGACCAGGTCCTGACGGAGTCGACACTTCGAGGTGAAGTATCAGAAACGTTGTCTGAACCTTGTCCTAAAACCACAACATTGGCTTTAGATGCTTTTCGTGGGGCCATGGCGGAGGATTCTACTTTATCTCTCCTGCGATAACAATATGTATACATACAAAAATTAGCTCGCTCGCGAAAAGTTGGATCTGCGTAGAATAGAAATGAAATTTGAGATAATCAAATAAAAGATCTATGCCTTCGAGCATTTAAAACTAGTTCGTCCTTAGGAACAGAATGGTCAAATCATTCTTAAATATAAATTTAGCAACAAAGACCAAATCCTTACTTGTCAATTCGCCTCATTTCTAATTACTATCATAAATTCTGACAATTCGTAATGCGAGTTGGCGGAAAGAAAGTTTAAAATCGCCTCGGAGACTATGCATATTAATTTTTGTATTAAAACAATGAAAATGCTGGCTTAGCTTAATTAATTGGGCCTTTTTAAATGTTAATTAATCTTTTGACACTCGCCTCATCGTGAGTTTTCGCTTTAACCCTTTGAACATCTAAGACCCGGGATTGTGATAATTAGCTTTGGTTAATAAAAAATGTAACCATGATTAAGTGTTTAATTAATTACGTGGTTATTTATATCGTGACTCGGAGCTTCGAAGGTATAGCTTCTGGGGGGTTCATATGTCGAGTTGCGAAATCGCAAGATCGCGATGATATGATTTAATTAAATTGTAGGATAAAACTAGATTAAGTGTTTAGTTAATTACATTTTATTCATATCGCGACTTCACGACTCGAAGCTTCGAAGGTATAACTTTTGAGGGAAAATATGCCAAGTTGCGAATTCCCGACAAATCTTAACCGCGGCTAAACTTTTTTAACTTTAACATTAACCCGGGTTACTAAAACAAGAATCTCGCGGTTTCAGCTATCGGGATTACGACGGTAAGACTTTTGGAGCTAATAAACGCTGAGACACGAAATCCCGATGATGCTTAGCTTTGGTTTAGAGTATTTTTACTCTTGGTAAAGATCTGGGTAGACTTTGCTTTAAAACTAGTTCGTCGTTTCGCCCCTCGGGGCTTGTAAACTACGTGATCTATAACTTCCGACAGGCGACATCCCGAGGTTAAAAAATGGATACTAGTTTAAGCGATAAAAAAAATAAATCTTGCCTTAAGAACTACGATAACCGTCGTTGTTTGCGTGATGAGACTTTTGAGATTTGGGGGAAAAGAAAGGAAGATACCAAAACCAGCGTTCGATTTCAAGCATTAAGATATAAAAATTAAAAAAGGCTAAAAAAACAAAGGTGGCTCCAACACATATGATGACCATGTGAGTGGGAATACTTAAACATTCTTACTTGCAAACTGTAAACAGTAAAAAGCAAAGAATGAATACGAATGAAACTATGGTATCGAAACTTACTCGGCAATGATGAACGACAGAATCACAGGTCCAATTGTGGGTGCAGGACTTGAACCCTGCAAAGTGAAAAAATAGCTCCAACTACGGGTGCAGGACCCCAACCTTACAAAGTTGAAGGAAACAAAAGCAAGCACCAAGCACCAAGCACCAACAGGTCCAACTATAGGTACAGAACCTCAACCTTGCAAATTTGAACCAAACAACAACAAGCAGCAATTGAAGAACCAGTGAACAAGAAGCAACCAATGAACCAGTAAACAATATATGTATCTTCAATTATGACTAAATTGCATTCCAATCATAGAATAAGTATGAAACATATGATGGCTATGCAAGTGGTGGTGGACAACAATATTGTCCAAATTCACTGCAACATTGTATGGAAAAATTTGAGGAAAAATGTATTGTGGCAGGCCTATTTAAGTAAACATTTAAGGCTGTCAGGCATGTTCAAGGACCTCGTGCTATCTAAACATTTAAGTTGTTAGGCCTGTTTAAGGGTCTCGCGCTATGTAAACATTTAAGTTGTCAGGCCTATTCAAGTACCTCAAAAAAAGTGTCAATGCTCAAAACTTTTGGTATGTAAACATTTCAATAAAAATAGAAATAATAAAAACATTAAAAAAGAGCGTCTATGCTCAATAATTTTGGTATGTAAAGACTTCAATAAAAATAAAAAAATTAAAAAAGAGCTTCGATGCTCAAAACTTTGGATATCTAAACATTTAAAACATTGGGAATAGCGAAGCTGGAAATAAGACTTCGAATATATTCTCCAATGAGATGATGACATATAGGGTTTTTTTTATTATATAAAAAATAATGTTTTTAGTTCTATAGTTCGAACAATAGAGATGATGCGAAAATTTATAGTCAAAGGACATATTAATATGAAGTCAACGAATTATCGATCATTATAGTCCCTTTATGCCTTCAGCAGGGACTAATAATATGATTGCAAGGTTGCTTAATGAAATTCATGTTAACCTTAAATGCATATTATTTTGGTTGATTTGATGTAATTCATATCTCGTCACACTTTGCAATATATATATATATATTAGAAAGTAAATGAAAAAACGTTGGTTGTAGATGGTTTGTTAATTGATTTGTACATAGTTTAAAGTGGTTATTATATTCATGCAATTGACAAGGAATAATAATATATTAAAATAGATTAAAAAAATACTTGAATTTATATGCAAATAATATAACAATTTTTAATAACAAAATAAATTCTAGAGACATTGTATTTAAAGATTTTTTTGTATGTTTTGGAAAACATGGCGAAATTTTAAGTGTTATGGAAATATTAAAAAATGGGTAAAACGTTTCCTCACTCGACCCAATTTCATAAGTTTGTTGCCCCTAACATAATCTCATAAGTTTGTTGCCCCTAACATAAGGCAAGTTGTGATATGCATGAACACTAGGAGCACCATAGTTGGGCTCCTCCTCCTTAGTCAAATAATGATAAATTCTCTTGCCTAGCACTTGTCATTTCAAAAGCAGGGAATCCACCTACGCAATAGGGAAATGATGGATGGGACACTAGCCTCCCTAATCAGGGACCTTCCATTGAAAGTCGGGGTTTGAACCCTAATGACAAGGATGGTATTTCACCTAACACATAGATGATACCTACAATGGCTTGATGTCTTACTTTATGATGGCCAACAATCTTGTATTTTGTACCTATGTTTTTTTATGTTTTTTGGCCCCAAAGGTATGGACATTGCTAGTTTTTGAAGAAGGCTAAATGTTCTGCAATTTAGACCTTTTTTTATTTGTCGTCATCGAAATATGATTAGGTAATCTTTGTTGAAACTATAATTTTGTATTGACAAAATTGTTTTTTTTTTGTCCAAAAATGGATTCAATGCCCTCGAATACCCCTACTACAACCAGATTTTGCAATGTTAACATCTAATCTATGAATCCATCAATCCAAAATTATTCCTACAATATTTGAGGCTAAAAATGTTAATTTCCATTCTCCTTATTCTAAACGACCTATGAAGGACCATTTCATAGCATGTTTAGACTACTACCTAGTTTTTATTGAATCCCTTTGTGGCAATTAGATGTTTTTCAACATTAATCTTGTATTATTTTGTTTGTGGTGCCTCTATGTCAAATATCTTCAATCTTTTCTTGAGAAATCATTTTTCATAGTAAGTCCTTTCCTAATGTTTATTCTACATAAGTTGCTTCAACAATTTGGATTCCATGTAGAACTCAATCTCCAAGTCTCTTAACCCAATATGTGGAACACTCTTAATTGTAGAGTTGAACATAAAAAGCTTATGACAATTCATTCTATAGCTATGCATCCATCCTTGATGATACAATGTTGGACACCCCTTAGCATCCAACATAAGCTTTTTCAACAATTATTTAAATATTAAGTTCTTTTGACTTCTTGAATCAAAGATTGTAGTTCTAATAGTCTTCTTAATATACATCTTCACAAAAAGAAAAGTGTATCTTTCATTTGCAATGCTTTTCAAGTATTGCTTAGGTAATAATGTTGGTATGTTGTTAGATACTTCTAGCTCACCCACGTCTTTGGTTTTGGATTCTTCTTGTGCTTTAGATACTTATATTATACAATCTTTCTAAGTTTGATTATTTAAGAAATTCCCCTTTCTAGGGTTCAACCCCACGAGTGAAACCCAATACTCTTCTTCAATGTGACAAATCCTTTGGGACTGCGTACACAACTTATCGATGTTAAATAATGTTGGACAACCTTCACTCTTTATTCTCTAATTTGTTCAAGCATCCTACAAAACAGGGATAATTCTTTACATGAATTCCCTTTTCAATGTAACTATGAAACACACAAATGCGCTTCAACACTATTGTGCTTCTTCTAATGAAAGATGCCCTAAAATGGTGTACTTGTAGAACTCATCATTTTTTTAATAGAAACATAAGATATTTTTACACTAATATAGAGAGTAAAATATTAAGCCTCAACATACTTGAAGTCTTATGCATTTTTTCTTTAGATCAAACCCCTATATTTTCATCATTCTTACATATAAACTAGTTATACATATAGATTGGATGTTTCATCGTGTTGTTTGTTTATAAATATATGGCACCTAGAGGGAATATATCCTTTGACTCCAAAAACCATCTTATACAAATGGCTCTCGCATATAGGTTACTAATATTGAATTAGATAAACCCCTCAACCAACCTTCTAGCCTAAACCAACATGTAAAATGGCTGATTTTTTCATAATTGACTTCAAATAAAGGGTCAAAAATTAGGAAAAATGAGTTGTTTGTCATATCATTTGTAATACCCCAAGGTCGAGCCCCAACTAAATTGTAAACATTTTTTGTAGGCTAGTGAGCCAAGCGATTATAAGCTAGGAGGCTTATGTGATGATTAGGCCGGAGAGCCTAGATGTTAAGGCCAGTGAGCCTATTTTTGTATATGTAAACACTCATATCATTAATAAAATACATCGTTGTGTGTAGACCGTCCACGATAAAATATTATGGGGGGACTAAGCTCCACTAGGAAGGGAAAGGGAAGGGCTACGAGACTTGGGAAAAGGGATAAGCTTGAAGGCTTAACTCTAAAAGGAATATTATATTATTGTTTCCTAAATAGTATGGTGAGGATAATTGTTTTATCCTAAGTCTCATGGAAGAGGGAATGAATCCCAAGTGGAGAGAAATGCGCTCCAGGAGAGCCATGTGTCAATCAAGGTGCATGAAAATATAGGTGGGGGGGAATAGTTTGTTTTCTCATCTTTTCCCCATTCATTCGTGCACTGAGCCCTCCTCTCCATCGTCGACCTTTGCATTACTCATGCACATCGGGAACCTGTAGGCATTTTTGAGCTATCTCGTACCTTACCTGTGAAGTACAGCACACATGTACTTTGCTTGAGCTTGTATTGTGCCTTAATGATTTTTTGTTACTGCCAGCACAGTTCCTTTTCTGAGTGCGGCTTGTTGCCATCATTTGTTCTATACCCGAGATTTTTTGTTGCCATCACCTTTACTCGATTCACTAAGGAGCTGGACTGAAGAAGCAGGTTTTTAGGCTTGTGGTTTGAAGAAGCAGTTTTTTAGGCCTGTAAGAAACACTCTCCAGGTGATAGAGGTTATTGGGGAAGTGTTTTCCCAAAGGGAGCCCAACGATAGCTATAGTGCTCTGAGAATTCATGGCTGGCCTGTTGTTGAAGCCCTGGAAGGGAAGTGGGGTAGCTGAAGCAATGTTGAGAAGAGAAGGAGAAAACTTCCTGGGGTGGGACAGGCATGTGGGGAATGAGAGGTCATAGGTTGTTAGTGTGATTTGTCTCCTAGGATGAAATCATTCATGTTGATTGTGCAACTTCCAGTTGTCTCAGCCTAGCCTAGGAATCCCTTTACCTAGGTGGAGTTTAGTCCCAACTCAGGGGTGACCCACTGTTGAGAGTGATGAGTAGCATGGTCTAAGGCTGGGAGGTTCATGGAAGGTTTGCATGCAGTTGGTGGTCTTCTATAAAAAGATAAGTATCATTTATGTGTTCATTTGCATGCCGTGTATTTGTACATGTCTATATTTATGAGTTTTTCCTATATATGGTGTATGTATAGGCTTACTGTTATTTCCTCATTAATCTGTGTATTAGTAGAATGTAATTGTCTATTAAGTTTTATATGTATGAAGTTCCGCAGAATTTTCTGTGTGTCATAGCCCAGCGGGACTATGGCTAGGTATATACATTTTTTAATATCATAAACATGAGAAGTTCTCAATGTGGTAGTCCCTGGCCTGGGAGGCCCGGGGTGTGCTACAAGTTTGGTTTCAGAACTTAGAAAGAGTGTTTTACGGAGTAGCATGGCCCGACCTGGGTGGCTGGGGATGTTACAATCTGGTATGAGAGCTCCAGTTTTCAACATTGATCCTGAATGGGTCGTGTAAGTGGAAATTGAAGCAAAAGTTGCAGAGGGAATTGTTGTCGAAATGGAAAAAATTGGAGTTTCAGAACGTCCATGAGTGCCAAGAGGGCATTGAGAGCACCTTGACTATGTTTAGAAGCTCGAGATGTTTAATGAGTCCAGAAAACCAGCACATGAAAGAAACCACAACAACTGTGGTTTTGGGCCACAAAGTTTAAATTTGGGTCATTGGATATGTTCAGGAAAAGACAGCTCCCTCAAAGCCATCAGATATGAAGAATTAGCATGGTTGTTAACCCCTCAATTCCTTCAAACTTCATTGCTTCTGAAAATTTTAAGTCTTTGATGAAAAGGAGGTAAAATCCCTGAAGCTCTAAAGTTCTGAAGTGGATCTACGTTGTAGATCACTGGGAGGATTATTTGACCGTTGGATTTGGCCAATGATAGATCTGAGCTATTAGATCAAGCACATATCAGGAGGTGAGTAACAATGGTGAATATCATATCCTAGCCATCAGACCTACACGTGAGCGAATGTGAGTTTTATATCTCATGGCAGTTCGTAGATTTGGCACTCCAGGAGAAATGAGTCCTTAAGTTGCCAGGAGGGAAATATCCCGAAGTCCTGAACTCCGGAGCTAATCTGGATCATTCGTCTTTGAGGACACGTGTTCGCGGATTGGAAAGTATTCGAGAATTCGGCATTCGGTAGTTTTGGGGTGTATTGTGGAGAAGTCTCTCGGAGCCCTGAAGTTTCGAAGCTCTAAAGTCCCAGAGTGGTTCTACACCGTAGATCATTTGAGAGAAGGTGGACCATTGGATTTCCCAAGTGGTTCGGCAATTCAACACTCTGGGGAAATTTGTTTGTGGTTAAGAGGAAGGATGAGTTTTCTGAAGTTCCAAAGTCCGGAACCAATCTGGACCGTTCCTTAATTGAAGACACATGTCCGCAAATTATCCTATTCAAAAGTTCGGCATTCAGGAGTTATAATGTATGTGGGACTAGAATCTTTCGAAGCCCGAAGTGTCGAAGTCCTGGAATGTTGGAGTGATGTGACATGATAACATCACCTAGAGTGACGTGGACCTGTTCAGAAGTTTGATGTTCAGGAGTTTTGAAAGATGTTGTGGAAGAAAATTTCGAAGTCCCAAAGTTCCAAGTCTCGAAGTCCCAAAGTCCCGAAGTTTCAAAGTCACGAAGCATTGGATTGATGTGGCATGCTGATGTCACCTAGGGTGATGTGGATACACTTGATTTTTTCCACATGTCATCATGTTCCATGTTTTTTAAATAATTTTTGTGTTTTTTAGTGTTGGACACGTGTTACCATCAGATAGGGCCACGTGTATGCTCCTTATTTTCTTCCACGTAGCACCCCCCTAGTGCGTGGTTGCTGACAAAGACTCAGGGAATTCACCAGTTTGGCATTCGAGAGAAATAAGGTATGATGCAGTAAGAACCTCTAAAGCCAAAAGTCTTGAAGCTCCAGATAAGCACACATCAGCTAAGTGCTTGGTCATAGCCCTTGGTCCTATGTGACTTCAGTCGAAATAAAAGGGGGCTAGTGCCCGAACTAATGTTTTCAAAGACTGAAGGGGGCAGGAAGAAGAAATCTGTGGGGTTCTGAGATGTACATACATGTGCCTAAAGATGTAAAGAAGGCATGTGTAATTTATGAGAGGATCCATCATGGGTCCAAGAGCCAATTCAGATCTGAAGAAGAAGAACAGTTGTACAGATATTACCTTCCAGGCAAGACAATTTTCAAATATTCATAACTTCCTGCTCAAAACTCAGAATTGAGAAAGGGAGCAGTCATTGGAAAGATACTGGACAGTAGAACATAATTGTTCACCTAGAATGTTGAGTTGAATAGTCAATTTCTTAAAAAATCAAAAGAAAGAAGTCAGATGTATTATTGAACCAAAACGGTTCATATTTTTCATGAAATTTTTTAGTCAGTTAGTCTGTCAAAGTTTTGTTAGCTGCACATTTTGCAAAGTTAACAAAAACTAGATCAGACCTGGATCAGCACCGAGTGCAGAGGGATGTAAGAGACACATGGGGCTTACAGTCAAGAAGATGATATCAAAGGAATGGATGTCCATTTGGGTATTGAAGGAACAAACTCCAATGGACATGGAGAGGGAAAGGATGAAAACTTGAATATGGCAGAAACCATTATAAATTTGCAAAAATATGTCTAAAGTAAAAAGGTTGGTAATGAAAGGATTATGAAAGCCAAGGATAAATAGGAAGACTTCAACATGAATTTAATGTAGAGCCTGGACATAATTGAAAATAAATTGGATAAAGAGAATGGCTCAAGCAAATCATGAAGTCATAGGTCTCCTGAGGAGAAAGGAAGATCAAGGAGTGCTAGCAGACATCACCATCGCTCCTCAAAGTATTCCAATAGGAGAGCGCCTAGCATATCCAATTCATCCCCTGTCAAGAAGCATCAAAATAGGTATGGGGTGGATGAACTGCGAGGAGAAATGAACAAAATAAAACCTCCTACATTTGAGGGTGAGCAAAAAAAGGATAAAGATGTTGAGGCATGGTTTCTAGGAATGAGAAAATATTTTCAATTGCATAATTATTCTTCTCATGCAGAAGGAAGAATTGCTATCTACCAGCTCAAAGGAAAGGCATCCATGTGGTGGGATCAGCTTGTACAGGTGCAACACATCAAAGAGAAAAATGTTACTTGGAAGGAATTCATGAAGTATTTTGAAAAGAAATACTTGACTAAGAGATACTATGACAAGAAAATGGAAGAGTTCTTTGAACTCAATCTTGGAAGTATGACCATTGATGAGTATGAAAGAAGGTTTTTGGAACTGTTGAAGTATGTATCCTTCATCAAGGATGAGACTATTAATATTCATAGGTATCTTGGTGGGTTTCCATCTTTCATCAGTGACAATATTCAATATGATGATCCCAAGACATTGGAAGAAACCATAAGGCGAGATTAATGCCCATATGATCAGTAGAAAGGAAATCCAACTTTCCAAAAAGCTTGGGAAGACAAGAAGAAGTTCAAGATGGAACAGAGGAAGAAGGGGAATAAGCCACCTTTCTTCAGAAATAGTCTGCAGGGACAACTAACTTCTAGAGAGCCCAGAGTGATTGAGACAAGTGGGTAAAGACCAAGGCATCCACCCATTCAATGTTGGGTTTGTAAAGGAGATCATTTGTATAGAGACTGTCCTCACATAAGTGAAAAAGTGAGAGTTTTTCACAATGTATAGCAAGTTGAAAAAGTGGAGGACATGGGCAGAAATGTACCAAGGATCTATGCAGCCATGGAAAACAAGCAAGCGAAATTTCAGTCACACATGATTGAAGTGGAAGGTATGATCAACAACCAAACCATTGAAATTTTAATTGATTCAGGAGCTATTCATAGTTATATAGATCCTAAGGTGGTGGAAAGATTTCTTTTTCCAAGAAGCAAGCATGGGAAATCTTGGTTGGTGCAATTGGCTACYGRAGGTAAGAGAAAAGTTAATGAGTTGGTTAAGTCATGTCCAGTGGACATGAATGGGTTGAGCATCAAGGCATATTTGAACATCTTGCCTTTAGGTTCCTATGATTGTCTATTTGAGATGGATTGGTTGGACCAACACCATGTTGTCTTAGACTATCATAAAAAGGCATTTACTTGCCTAGATAAGGAAGGGAACCTAAGGATAGTCCAAGGAATTCCCAGGGCAGTAATTGTCAGAGAAATCTCAGCAATGCAGCTGAAGAAATGTTACAGAAAGGGATGTCCAATATTTGTAGCTCATATGGAAGAAACACCTAAGGATAAGGTTTCAAATATTGAATATTATGCAGTCCCAAGGGAGTTTGAGTACATGTTTAAAGAAATACTAGGATTACCTCCTAAAAGAGATATTGATTTCTCTATAAATTTGATGCCTAGAGTAGCCCTAGTATCCAAGACTCCTTACAAGGTGAGTACACCAGAAGTGAAGGAGTTGCAAATGCAGCTTGAAGAGATTCTGAAGAAGGTATACATATGCCCAAGTGTGTCACCTTGGGGTGCCCCAGTTGTATTTGTGAAGAAGAAGGATGGGACATTGAGACTGTGTATTGACTATAGACATTTGAACAAAGTAACTATAAAGAATAAGTATCCTTTTCCAAGGATCGATGACCTCTTTGACCAGCTGAAGAATGCAAAAATATTCTCCAAGGTTGATCTCAGGTCAGGTTATCATTAGGTAAGAATTAAAGAAGACATCAGCAAGACTTATTTTTGAACAAGGTATGGGCATTATGAGTTCACAGTTGTGCCATTTGGGTTATCAAACACATCATTTGTCTTCATTTGTTTAATGAATGGTGTTTTCAGAGAGTACTTAGAAAAAAATTTCATTGTCTTTTTGGATGACATCCTTATATATTCCAAGTCGGAAGAGGAACATGAGCAACACTTGAAGATGGTACTACAGGTATTAAGCAAGCATCAGTTGTATGTCAAATTGAGCAAGTGCTCATTTTATCAAAACCAAATTCATTATTTGGGTCATATCATATCTGAGGAAGGGATCGCAATGGATCCTGAAAATATTGAGGCCATTAAAAGATGGTCAACACCAAAGAGTGTGATACAATTCAGATCCTTCATGGATCTCGTTGGATACTACAGAAGATTTATTTCGAGATTCTCAAATATTGCACACCCAATTACTTCCTTTCAAAGGAAGGGAGTGAAGTTCTAGTGGTCATTGGAGTGTGAAAAGAGCTTCCAACACTTGAAGCAATTATTAACCAATGCTCCAATTCTAAGCATTACAAATCCAAATGAAGACTTCATTATATGTACAGACGCATGTAAAGAAGGACTTGGTGGAGTCCTTACTCAAAATGGATATGTTGTATGTTATAAATCAAGGAAGTTGAAGGAGTATGAAAAACACGATTCCACTCATGATTTGGAGTTGGCAGCCATAGGGCATGCCTTGAAGAAGTGGAGACACTACCTCATTAGAAAAAGGTTTGAGATGAGGATAGACCATAATGGTTTGAAATATTTATTTGATCAGCGAACTTTAAATTTCAGGTAGAGAAGATGGTTGGAATTTCTCAGTGAGAATGACTTTAATATAAAGCATATCAAAGGGAAAAAGAACAAGGTGGTTGATGCACTCAGCAAGAGAGTGCATGAATTGCATGCTACATCCATAAGCATGTTTCAATATGATTTGAAGGGAAGAATCTCAGAGGCTGCAAAATTATATTTTCATTACATGGAATAAGTGGAAAAATTACAACAAGGTAATTTGCAACAGAAAGTTGAATATTACAAGTTGGGAATTGATGAAATTCTCATGTACAGAAACAGGATTTATGTACCCAATTCTCGGGAATTGAAAATTATGATACTAAGGGAAATGCATGATGTTCCTTATGTTGGGCACCTAGGGTATCAGAAAACTATTACAGTTGTCAAGAGCCAATATTATTGGCCAAGCATGAAGAAAGAAATTGATGAGTACATTGCCAAATGTTGGGAGTGTCAAAAGGTCAAGGTTGAGCATAGGCACCCAACTAGTTTGTTGCAGCCATTACCCATTCCTGAGTGGAAGTGGGAAGTAGTGGCAATGGATTTCATCACCAAGTTTCCTAGAACAAACAAGCAGCATGATTATATCATGGTTGTGGTGGACAAGCTTACTAATGTTTCCCATTTCATTCTAGTGAAACTCACAAGGAAACTAATGTTGTTGATATTTATATGAGGGAAGTAGCTTGATTGCATGGTATACCCAAGACAATTGTGTTTGAGAGAGACCCAAAGTTTACCTCAAAGTTATGAATAGGTTTATTTAAAGGATTTGGAACAAATATAAATTTTAGCACAGCTTATCATCCAGAATATGATGGGAAAACAGAGAGGGTGAATCAAGTGATTGAAGATATGTTGAGGATGTATGTGATGGATAAACTATAAAAATGGGAAGACTATCTACATTTGGTAGATTTTTCTTACAAAAATGGGTACCAAGAATCTCTGAAGATGAGCCCATTTGAGGCACTTTATGGCAGAAAGTGCAACACACTAGTAAGCTAGGACAACCCAGTAGATAGAGCAGTAGTTGGGCCAGATTTTCTAAGGGAAATGGAAGAGAAGATGTCAAAAATAAAGCAAAATTTAAAGGCTACTCAAGACAAGAAGAAAATTTATGCTAATAAGGGTAGAATTCATAGGGAATTTTGCGTAGGTGATCATGTATTCCTGAAAGTGAAGGCCAAAAGAAGTTCCCTGAAGTTGGGAAATTGTTCCAAGTTGGCAGCTCGTTATTGTGGGTTGATTGAAATCCTAGAGAGGATTGGACCTGTAGCTTATATGCTTGCATTACCTTCATCTATGTCTATTCATAATGTATTCCATGTATCGTGGCTCAAGAAGTATACACCTGATGTTAATCACGTTATTGATTAAAATGTGATTTGGGTGGAGCAAGAAGGCGTTTTTCAAGTGCATTTGGTGTGCATACTGGATCGGAAGATCAAGCAGCTCTGGAATCGAGCCATAGGGCTAGTAAAGGTCCAATGTACCTAGTACAATCCTAAGGATGCAACGTGGGAGAATGAAGATGTTATGCAGGAAGAATACTCGCAGATTTTTGAATATTTTTGAAAATCATGATGGTAATATGTAAATAAGTTGCACTAAGGACAGTGAAAAAATAAGGGGAGGGTATTGTAATACCCCAAGGCTGAGCCCCAACTAAATTGTAAACATGTTTTATAGGTTGGTGAGCCAAGCAATTATAAGCTAGGAGGCTTATGTGATGATTAGGCCAGAGAGCCTAGATGCTAAGGCCAGTGAGCCTATTTTTGTATATGTAAACACTCATATCATTAATAAAATACATTGTTGCATGTAGACCGACCACGATAAAAGAGTATGGGGGGACTAAGCTCCACTAGGAAGGGAAAGGGAAGGGCTACGAGACTTGGGAAAAGGGATAAGCTTGAAGGCTTAAATCTAAAAGGAATATTATATTATTGTTTCCTAAAGACTATGGTGAGGATAATTGTTTTATCCTAAGTCTCATGGAAGAGGGAATGAATCCCAAGTGGAGAGAAACGAGATCCAAGAGATCCATGTGTCAATCAGGGAGCATGCAAATATAGGTGGGGGAAAATAGTTTGTTTTCCCATCTTTTCCCCATTCACTCACGCACTAAGCCCTCCTCTCCATCTTCAACCTCTGCATTACTCACACACCTTGGGAACTTGCAGGAATTTTTGAGTTGTCTCGTACCTTACCTGTGAAGTACAACACACATGTACTTTTCCTGAGCCCGTACCGTGCCTTAATGATTTGTTGTTGTTTCCAACGCAATTCCTTGTCTGAGTGTGGTTTTCTTCCATCATCTTTTCTATACCCAAGATTTGCTACTGCCATCACCTTTACTCGATTCACTAAGGAACTGGATTAAAGAAATAGGTTGTTAGGCTTGTGGTTTGAAGAAGTAGGTTGCCAAGCCTATAAGCAAACCTCTCAAGGTGAGAGAGGTTGTTTGGGAAGTGATTTTCCCAGAGGGTGACCAACAACAGCTATAGTGCTCTGAGCATTCTTGTTTGGCCTATTGTTGAAGCCCTGGAAGGGAAGTGGAGCAACCGAAGGACTGTTGAGCAGAGAAGGGGCATGCTTCCTGGGGTGGGATAGGCATGTGGGGAATGAGAAGTTGTAGGCTATTAGTGTGAGTTGGCTCCTGGGACGAAATCCTTCCTTTTGACTATGCAACTTCCAGTTGTCTCAGCCTAGCCTAGGAATCCCTTTACCCGGGTGGAGTTTAGTCCCAGCTCGGGGGTGGCCCACTGTTGAGAGTGATGAGCAGTGTGGTGTAAGGATGGGAGGTTTGTGGAAGGTATGCATGCAGTTGGTGGTCTTCTATAAAAATATAAGTACCATTTATGTGTTCATTTGCATGTTGTGTATTTGTACATGTCTATATTTATGAGTTTTTCCTATATATGTTGTATGTATAGGCTTACTTTTATTTCCACATTAATTTGTGTATTAAATGAATGTAATTTTTTGTTAAGTTTTATATGTATGAAATTCCATAAGAGTTTATGTGTATCATATCGCAGCGGGACTATGGCTAGGTATGTACATTTTTTAATATCACAAACATGAGAAGTTATCAATGTGGTAGTCCCCGATCTGGGAGGCCCAGGGTGTGCTACAAGTTTGATTTCAGAACTTAGAAAGAGTGTTTTATAGAGTAGCATGCCCCGACTTGGGTGGTTGGGGATGTTAAACCATCTAGTCTCCACCCCACTATTGTGGCTCATGCACTCATTGAACTCATCCTCATTCTTCATGCTTCTATGATTCCCTCAGTGTTTAACTTCAAAAATGTTACAAGAGCCATATTCCCAATTGGCATACTCATCACTAGACTTGACTCCCCAATCTATGCTCTCCATCTTCTCTTCCAAAGATTCATTATTATACTCTAACCTCCTCCCCTGAATGGTGTTCATCCTTGACTCAACTTTCGATCCATTGTGTGCAATCATCAACTTCACTCTCTCTTTGAATTCTCCTTCATCATACTTGTTCATATTAACTAATGTATGTAGCATCACTTCAACCTTCTCTCTCATTGTTTTCGAATGTGACTAACCAAGTGTCACTTCATAATGGCCATATCTCTCTCCTCATAATCCCAATGATAAACTAGGGTCTACACTAGTTGCCTCCACACCTCTTATACTCAAAATGTTTTTCCACAACAACATTTGACCTTTTCATTTTCCATTTGTATACTTTAATGTCAAATTATAAAATGATTACCTATAAGTTTTCATGCAAGGAGAGTTATAACAATATGGTCGGATATCTTCACTCATTGAAACTCCACATATTCAATGAGTTGTATTCCAACTCTAGTCCTTTATTTGAAAGTGTGCAATCCTTTTTATTAATGTTCTCTTGATATAGGTTAATGATGTCATATCAAATAAGTTTTATCTATTCACGCATATGTGTACTTAATATCCTTAGACTAAATCACTTTGATATGTAATGATTGATCATCATCCCAATGGTTAACCTAGAATCACCATAAAATTTAGCATGCTTAATGTTATTTTTTAGTGCAAGGTCCTATTATTTTTTAATACAAGATATAAACCTTTACCAATCGCTAGCATCTCAACTATAGTATTGGAGTTGAACCCTAAACTCCTTTCACATTGGAACCCTACCCTCTCCCTCTCATCGTGTTAGATAAAAAGATCCTAGACCCCTTTTCCTAGATCTATCTCAAGGACCCATAGTCTTCCCATTGAATTCATAATTATAATCATCAACTCTTTATCTTGTCTTTGCCTCTAGTACTACCACTAGTTTCTCGACTCACAGTCATATCTCAAAGGGTAAAAATTTCATAAAACATGTTTGAACTCTTCCCCATTGAGGATGGGAAAACTTTCTTATTGCCTTAAGTGAAATCAATACATTTCCTACCACAACATGGAATTTATAAGCACCTTAATCAAAGTGTCAACTAGTGTCAACTCTATTTAAATGTATGTAACCCATCGATGTACTTTAGCATTGTGTGTTTTTTTCTTCAAAATATTGTACTTCTAGAATTCATCATAATAATCATCAATTCCCTATCTTGGTTTTTTTCTTATATATCACAAGTAGACTATCAAGTCTAAGATCATTATGTATATGATTGAACTTTTTTCACAATGGGTGATACTTTGTAATTGAGGACAAGTTTTTACAGTGATAACTTTCCCATATCATCATGGCACTATATGTCATTGTTGGCTTTTACCCATTCATTGGTCTTTGTATTTTCTACTTAGGATTCTTTATGGGTTATTCTGATCCTACCTTACTATCATAGATTGACCCTAGTTCAAATTTGATAAGCTCCCAACAAAATCCCTCTAAAACTATCGGCCGCTATGGTAGACCAAAAGGCAACACAGCACACTAAGTGTACTGCGCAGTCTCACCTAAGATAGCTCTATGGGTGGTTGTAATACTCATGTGTTTGCAACCTGGGAATGAGTGGATATCTACGGTTGTACTCTATAATATTTATTCATTCAATCTAACATCTAATTATAGCAGTCATTATATTCATGCATGTGGAATACCATATATAACTAGTTAATTCATTCATCTAACATTCAGCGATTAATCAACCATAAATATGCATACATTCATTCACATAAAACAGGTTTCACCATGGTTCACCCCCTCCTGGGCTACGTCCACAAAGATTCGTCTCTCAAGATCTTTATTATGGTTCAATAATATATCACGTCGCGCATTTTTACAATCTTAGGTCTTACTCTCTTCCACAGGCTCCTCGATCCCTGTGAGACTGACTAGATCGCACCAGGATCCTCATCCTGCGATCTAACCCTCGGGATAGAGTCGCTCACTGCCTCCCTATCTCACCAGCTTACTGAGTAGTACAGTTCTTACAACTTCCTCCTCCTCGGTTGGGCCCCCTCTCATCTGATCTCTCTTTTCTCCCCTTTGTCTCTCTCTTTCCCTCTAAGTACTACCTATTTATATAATTGTCTCATCAAGCATTACAATACATTAAAAAAACCCTAACCCTAGTGTTGTTAGGTATTCCTTGCATGCGCGCCTCGCCTGCTTTCCTTACACATGTTGTTTTCCCTTCCAGTTGTCCTTTCCTCCTTACATGCTTCTCTTCCCAAAATAGTATTTTCTCCTAACTAGGCCTGCATCCAACAGGCCCCCAACACTGACATGTGTCTCATCCCAAGCCACCTAAACTTTGTGTGCTTCTTCAACATCTCTTGCGAGAACCTGGAACTTCTCTGTGAATTCCCTTTCTTGTGTTTGAGCCTGTGTGGTATTTTCTCTAAGTGCGTCCAACACTTGCGTTGTAATATCCTCGTTGATCATCTCAGTGCACTCTGCCTGATTTTGTGCCATGTTCTTATTTTCCTCTTTTGCCTGTGTAATAACCTTCACTGCCCACTCTTGGAGAGGTTCCATTTGAGCTTGTCGCTCCTTCTTTTGTGTCTGCACAGCTATGAGTTCTTCTTGCAGCTTCTTCATATCCTATACTCCTTTGAGCCACTCAGTGATCTACATCATCTTATGCCTCTGCTTGAGGTCCTGGATAGTTGCTCTTATCTTCCCCTCTTCTTGGTCCCACTACTGGACCTTTTGATCATCCTCCATCTTTGTCCATAGTTGCGTTGCTTTATCAAACAAGTTGACAGTTTTGTTGACTTGTCATTCCATCTCCTCCATATGCTATGTTTATTCCTTCTTCCTTTGCTCCTTAACCTCCAGGGGAGTGGTAGTGATGAGTTGTTCCCGGTGGTTCTCGATCTCATGCATGTATTGATCGATTGTGTGCACAATCTGATCAATTTTCTACATCGTCGTGACCTTTGTTGTTTGTGCACTCTTCAAAATTCTTTAATAAGCTACAGCCAATCCCTTCTCAAGCCTAACCGCGTGATATTTCTCGTCTTTGGTCTCGAGCTTGATCTGCTCGAGCACCAATTCCAATGCTACTCTATTGTCCTTCATTTGTTGTAGTTCTACTACATTCGTGTGTGCATGCGACTGTACCTCTTGCGTGATGCTAACTTGAAGTTTATATAGCACCTTGGTTGGTATCCACCCCATTACCAACTGTATTTGTGCTAGATATTTCAAGGATTTCTAGCCCACAATTTCATCCATGTGCAGCATGTTGGGTGTAATGTGAAACGTCGATCTCGATTGTCTTGTTGTATGGATCCTATCCTGCTCGCTCGAATCAGCCTTGGCTCCTGCCTGTGAGGTTGTGGGGACTAATTATATTCCTTTTCCATCCCTTTGTGTTTCTCTGATCTTCTCGAGAAGTTTCCACATGTCGACCAACTCTTCCTGGATCCTATCCCTTTGGCACTGGACTTCGTCAAAATCCTCTGTTATTCAGTCCTGGACTGTTTGGGCTACGAGGTCCGCGTCGTCCTCAGTGATTGTATATTCTGGTGGCATTTTGTGCACCTTAGTTTTCTTGTGCGCACCCCTTATTTTTATGATTGGCCTCTTGGTCTAGCCTTTCTCCTATTGAGTAGCACTTGATGTGGTCCCCTGTGTTGTCTCAATCTCTTTTTCTTGTTCCTGCGGCGCCTAGGTGTTGTTCTTCTTCCCCGCCTGGGTACCTTTCTTGGATGCACCCCCTTTCTTTTATTGCGTTGAGTTTTGACCTGGCTTTGGCTTCTTGGGCATCGTTTTGTCTCTTCCAAGTGTCTATTATTGCCCTACATCAGCCTCCTTATCCTCGGACATCTCTTGATTCAAACCTGGAACCCTCCAGTCATTGTGCTCCTTGATGGCCATTTCTACATCCTCCTCCTTGATGCAGTATCGCAGTTCTGGCCATTCCTTCTCAGGATCCTTCTGTACTTGGATCCATACTACATGCCTGGTTGCTTTAAATTTGGTTATTCCCTAATATTGCGCGACCACTTCTGGCGTAATCCACCAAGTATTAGAAATGTTTTCCTACAGGTCATTGTAATACCCTGCAAACACGCATGCATTCGCACTTTTGTTTTTAGGGTTTGAAGTGCTCCCCAATGATAGGTATCATGCTGCACGGAAATGCATGGATCTCTTGGAAAAGTATGTATGCTTAGGCTCCCTCCATTTGACCAAGGTGGTCAGGATGAGTAGCCAAGAATAGTGAAATTATGTCCCCATGTCCTGTGCATCATTGCAGTCTTCAAGGAACAGATTTAACAAGTACGGGGCCTAGCCAAGTGCAGTGCCCTCCGCACACTGTGTTGTAGCTGTGACGACCCTGGCAAGGACTTCCTCCTTGCAGCACTTCCTAAGCAACTTGGGCGCCATCATTCTTGTGCCCATCCTTGTTGTTGCATCACTAATGTGCTTAATTATGATTATGCACGACCCTCTTTATGTACCATATGTCTTCTTCATTTCCTCGTCCAGTGCCTTCTCTTTTTTTCATCGAGGGACTACGTAGGTGTCTCCCCNGTAATATACATAATGAGCTCTACGTCTATCGAGATGGGCTCTTCCACCCATAGGTATCCTCTGTGGATAACTTCCATCAATTTCTTGACGTAGTTTCTTATGTCTTGACCCCTTCCAAAGTGAGGGATCTCCAACAGGGATAGAATCCCGGTGTTGGCCAGTCTGGCTACCCACTGTTTTGGTTGGTTAATTGGTTCACCGAAGTGTCATATACCCACAGTATCCAGGTAAACTTGCTTTGCAAACTCCAGAAACTTTTATGTGTCGGTCACATCATGATCTGAGTACCGTAGGTTTTCCACGTGGCCTAATAGGTTAGCCGCAACATGTAACCCTTCCGGAATGCATGGTAATACCATGGTTGTGGCAGCCTTCATGCGCGATGATCTTGCTACTGGGTGTTTTCCCTTCCGCTATGGTGGCTAACTTGAGTTTCCAGCCTCCATTGTTCTCTATTTTTCATACGCCTATGCCTAGTCGGTGACATCTTCTACTAGGCCCTCCTATGGTTGCTCCGACGTGGCTATGTGTGACCTTTCTGGTGGGGTCATTTATGTCTTGTTTGGGACCGTCCCATTAACCCTCAGGGCTTCTTCCAGGTTTTCAAAGCGCAAAGGATTTCCCGCATCCTGGGTCTGTTGGCTCTGTCCTACTTCTGGCATATCGATATCCATGCCTATTGGTGTTGTCTGTTGGGTTTCTTCCACCACTGGTGTGGGCCTTCCTAGTTCCATATTGGGTGATGGAATTTCGTCCAAGTTGAAGAATTTTGTAGGCCAAGGTGGTTCTTGTTCTCTTCCCTATGGC
>JASDQU010737487.1:140926-152393 GCA_032191745.1 Picea mariana
ACATAATGAGCTCTACGTCTATCGAGACGGGCTCTTCCACCCATAAGTATCCTCTGTGGGTAACTTCCATCAGTTTCTTGACATAGTTTCTTATGTCTCGACCCCTTCCAAAGTGAGGGATCTCCAACAGGGCTAGAATCCCGGTGTTGGCCAGTCCGGTTGCCCACTGTTTTGGTTGGTTAATTGGTTCACCGAAGTGTCATATACCCACAGTATCCAGGTAAACTTGCTTTGCAAATTTCAAAAACTTTTATGTGTCGGTCACATCATGATCTGAGTACCGTAGGTTTTCCACGTGGCCTAATAGGTTAGCCGCAACATGTAACCCTTCCAGAATGCATGGTAATACTATGGTTGTGGCAGCCTTCCTGCGCGGTGATCTTGCTACTGGGTGTTTTCCCTTCCGCTATGGTGGCTAACTTGAGTTTCTAGCCTCCATTGTTATCTATTTTTCATACGCCTCTGCCCGGTCGGTGACATCTTCTACTAGGCCCTCCTGTGGCTGCTCCGACGTGGCTATGTGTGACCTTTCTAGTGGGGTAATTTATGTCTGGTTTGGGATCGTCCCATTAACCCTCAGGGATTCTTCCAGGTTTACAAAGCGCAAAGAATTTCTTGCATCCTAGGTCTGTTGGCTCTGTCCTACTTCTGGCATATCGATATCCATGCCTATTGGTGTTGTCTGTTGGGTTTCTTCCACCACTGGTGTGGGCCTTCCTAGTTCCATATTGGGTGATGGAATTTCGTCCAAGTTGAAGAATTTTGTAGGCCAAGGTGGTTCTTGTTCTCTTCCCTATGGCTGCTGAGGTGCTCTGAGGTTGCTTCAAGGTCATCTTCCATGCTTGGCTCGGTGCTCCTAGCTTGGGTGGTGCCATGGTGGTAAAAATGTTCTTTGTAGAGCTTAGTTGGCTCTATAACTTTTGCAAACTCGCTCTCTTATCCATATACTCTTTCTCTCTGTGTTTTTCTCAATTTCACAATAACCCTTCTGATCCCCGCGTGATTACCTTATATAGGAATTGTGTGAAACTTCTCGAAGACGTTACCCAATTTGCATTTTAAATGAACTGGCGCTTCCCGCGCACTTGCCATTGAATTCTCTTTCTTTCGCCAGTTGGCGCGATTAATGCGGTGTCCCATCAATCATTGTTGTCATTCAATTTTGATAGCCTCCATCCGTTGGCGCCTATTTGTTGTACCCATCATTTCCATTGTTTCTGTCGTTTAGTGATCATTGGTCATTTCTTCGTCACGCTAACGTTTCTGAATGCACGTGAACATTCTCTTTTCGGCGCGCTACGTCTTTGTTGTTATCTTTTGATGTTCGGTGCGGTAATCCCTCTGTTGTTGCGCTTTGTTTTTTTTGTTTTTTTTTGTTCAAGCGTTAGGAGGTCGACTATCCCTATACAGCGTCAGTCGACTCCCATTGATCATTCCTCTGAGTTATGTTCCTCCTAAATCCTTCAACTATATAGCTCCCCCATCTGTGACAGTGTTTACTTCGTATGGTCCTAACCAATGCATTTTGATTTTTTTTGGGTGTTGAAGAGATTTACTGTCATATACCAAGACTAAGTCTCCCTCCTTGAAATTTTTCTTTTTGATGTGTCTATTATGCCAAGTTTTTTCCCTTTCTTTTTGTACTTCTTGGTGAAACCCTACTAGAATCCTATCTTCCTCCATGATCATCAGTTGACTTAGCCTTTCAGGTATTGTGCCTCACTCTGTCATGTTGGTAATTGCTACTACGCGCAGACTAGGTACCAAAATATCTAATGGCACCACTGCTTCTTGTCCATACACCAATCTAAATGGTGTATTCCCTCTCAATTTCTTGCATGTGGTCTTGTATGCCCACAGCATTGTTGGTATCTTCAAGTCCCAATCGTCCCTATTAACGTTGCAGATATTTGTCAGTGCATTCTCAAGGATTTTGTTAATGGCTTCCACTGTTCCATTTTATTGAGAATGATATGGTGTGCTCTTTTGATGATAAACTTCAAACTCCTCAGTCATAGCCTTAATAGTGTTAATGAAGTGAGTACCTTGGTCACTCATCAAAATCCTTGGGCATCCAAATCTAGTGATTACTTGCTCAAACAAGAAGTTTATTGTTGTCTCTGTGCTGCAATATTTTACTGGTGTTGTTTATGTCCATCTTGTTAAGTACTATGTCGCAATAATAATGTACCTTGCTCTTGACATTTTTGTTGGTGGGTTAATTGGCCCCACAAAATTTATTGCCCATTTGTCGAATACCTGCAAGGTTACTTGTGGTCTCAAGGGAATCTTGTCCCTTATATCCGGTTTACTGACCCTCTGACATACATCACATATCTGGCAGTAGTCCTTTGAGTCTCCGTGCACAGTTGTCCACCATAGTCCTGCGCACAATACCTTCTGCGTGGTGATTTTTCCTGCATAATGTCCTCCTACTATTCCCCCATGGGGTTCTACTAAAATTCTAGGTATTTCATGCTAGAACACATCTTCTCAAGATGCTATCTACACCCATTTTGTATAAGTGTCTAGCAATCAACTAATACTCTGCAGCCCTGACTACTATATTTTTCTTATGCGCAGTGTTGAAGTCTTGTGGCGCAGTCCCTGTACTCAAGTATTGAATGATGCCTGTGAAGTATGCATCGGCTACTTGGACTGAAAATAACTGGGCGTCGAGAAATTTTTCCTCTAGATTCATAGGTTCCTCTCCATTAGTGATCCTTGACAGGTGATCAAGTCTTGCATTCAACTTCCCTGGTTTGACTATCACTTCAAATTCAAATTCCCGGAACAACAATAACCATCTACAAATTCTCCCCCCCCAACACTATCTTGTTGACGAGGTATTTGAGAGTTGAATGGTCTGTGAACATCTTGAAATGTTTTCCCAATAAATAATGTTTGAACCTTTGAAGCGCATAGACCATAGCTAAACCTTCTCTCTTTGTGGTATTGTAATTCTGCTTCGATTCTGACAGTTTTCTGCTAGCGAATGTTATAAGATGGTCCAATTCTCCTGATCCTGGCTAGGCTAGAATAGCTCCAAATTCTATGGTCGATCCATCTACATGCACATGGAATGTCTTTTCCCAATCTGGGAATACTAGTATTGGTGTGGTTACCATCTTATCTTTCAGGGTGTCCAATCCTCCCTGACAGTCCTCATTCCACTGAAACTTGTTGTCTTTTCTTAGCAATTTATCCATTGCTACAGTGATCTGTGCATACCCTTTTATAAATTTCATGTAGTATCATGTGTGTCCCAATGTTTCTCTTAACTGACGAACTGATTTTGGTGGTGGTAGATTAACAATTACTGCAATCTTCGCAGGATCTACTAGCAAGCCTTGTTTGCATACTATATGGCCCAATAGTATCCCAAATGGTGTTCAGAAGATGCACTTCCTAATATTTAACGATATACGACATTGCCTGCATCTTTCTAGCATCAACCTCAACACCCCGACATGGTATTTCAACAGATTATAGATTGTCCAATCATCCAGATATACCTCTAGAAACTGGTGGATGAATTATTTTAATTCAACTATGATTACTCTGGAAAATATTGTTGGTGCATTCTTCAGTCCAAACGGCATGACTGTGTACTAGTAGGATCCCCATTCCATGGAAAAAGTGGTCTTGTATCTGTCTTACGGGGCTATCTTGATCTGATGGTATCCTGAGAATCCGTTGATGAATGAATAAGCTTCTTGTCCTCCTACGTTCTCCAACACCTCATCTGTGAAAGGAGTAGGGAACGGGTCATGTAGGCATGCATCATTCAACTTCCTAAGGTCGACACATATCCTTATCCCCCCTTGTTTCTTCTCCTGAACTACCATCGGCCTTATCCATTCAGATTCCTCTACAGGTTCTATGATTCTAGCCTCCAACATCCTATCGATTTCGGCTTTGACTTTTTGCTTATATATAGGGTTTAGTTTGTATGGTAGATGTCTTATCGGTCTTGCCTCTGCTCTGAGAGGTATCTTCATTTCACCTAGCTCTCATGCTATGCCTTTCATTTATGTGAACATTGTTGGGAACAGATCGTTGTACTCGCGTAGTAAATTTGTTATGCTTTCCACTTTTTGTTTGTCCCAGTAGTCTCCAATGCTAGCCATTTTTGGATTCTCAAGTGTCCCAATGTTGAATTTCTTCACCTTGATCAGTTCAGCAAATACTTTTGATTCCATAGGTGGACCTTCCACTTCTCTTTCGCCTTCAACTTCCTCAATCTGAATATTTTGCGGGTCATCTTCATCTAGTGCTTCTTCCTCCACATGGTAACATGACAGTAATTCCTTTACTATTTTTGTTTTGTTGTTGTTATTCTGTCATGAGTTCAACTTTCGGTTCTTTAGTGAATATCACCCCTCTGATTTGTTAAGTGTTGAGTCTATGTTGGGGTTCTCATGCTCAAATGAGAAAGTGACTGTAAAGTTCTGTTGTAATATTGTCCAGTTTGTACTTCCTCTATGCAATTCATGGTCTGTATACCAGTTTGCTAGGATCCCTTTTATTGTGTGAACAAAATGATGAGGCCATTCCTCTGGTGGTGTCATTCTCCATAGCGTTCTTCACTTCTCCAAGTGTTCTATTGGTGCCAGCTGTCCATCAAATCTCTGCAGTTGGTTACTTCCCTGTTCCGCGCCAAACCTAATGCGCGGTAACTGCTTACATTTGTACCAGTCCTTAACTGTTTCTTTGTGTGCACCCCACCATCTTGTAGGTGTTGCCTTGAGTGCTATATCCAGGGCTAAGAGCCTAATTTTCTAACACTTCATCTTCGTATCGTGTTAAGAATGTTTCTAAGTCATTCACCCCATAGAAGTTGGGAATTTCCCTGATCTTTGTACCTACCCATCTTACTGCGCGGTCTATTCTTACGCATCTTCTTGTGGAGACTTCATGTAACCTTTGCTACCAATTTTCTAAACATGTATCTGAGTCTAATGCACATGAGGTGATACTTCTCCAACTGAGTACCCCATCTGCAATTGGGTTCACATAATCTTCTTCTTGTGCGGTTATTTTGTACAAGTGGTTAATTTCCTCCAGGTCCAAGAAAGTAAGTTCTACAAACCTTTCCCCTTCAGATGGGTCCAATGGTGCAATGACTCTGTATTCTCCTGACTCGAATGTCATCTTCCTCATCTTTAAGTTGATTATGGCATGATTGTCAAATGCTCAATCCAAGCCAAGCAATGTTGGGTAAGGTGTTGTGCCATCCACTATCTCTATTACTTCGAAGTCGGTTTTAGTACGCACTCCATCCAAATCTATTCACTCCTTTTAGTCTTCCAATTGGAAGAACTCTATGTTGATTTGCTAATTTCAGCTAAACAGGTTAATATCCTAATGTGGGTTCTCCCATCCATTGTCATGTCTTCTTGGGTAGCACATTTACTTCGGATCCTAAATCCAGTATAATATCTCCAATGTTGGCGTTCAGTCTTAGTTCTATGTTTGTTCTCCTTCTTGTATGCAGATGATTAATTGTTTTCTGTTCTATCTTTCCTTATGCCTCTATGTTACATCTTTCTAGCATATTTTGTAATACTTTAACAGAGAATGGATCATTTAGTAGTTTAACACATGATTGCAAAAAAACCCTTAATAGTACTTACTTGTCTCGGGGGATGTGCTTCTTTGGTGTGATCCAGCGATGGAGGCATCTCGTACACTGGTACTTCCTTATTATGTTGTGTATTTGATGTCGATGCAATGTCTGGCTTCATGAATTCTTGTCTAGCCTGCTTGAATATCTCATTTTCGTTCTGCGCATCAAACTGCTTGAATATCTCATTTTCGTTCTGCGCATCAAACTGCTTCTTTGGTTCGGCGTTCTTCTTCACCCATTGGTGTCGTGTTGGCTCTTGTCTTACTACGTCGTTTCCTATTTTAGCTCCTCCCCACATAACTATGTTGATTTTTCTTCCTTCATCCCTCGCTTCTGCCGAAATCCACTAAACATTTTGATTGTTCTGATTTCTCTTCTCCTGGATCGTCCCTAATAGTGTCATACATTCTTCTGTGTCGTGATCCAATGCGCGACAATACATACACATCGCGAGTGGAAGTGGACATTTTCTTGCATAGTATCATGGTTGTTGACAATTGTGGCATACCACTAGTCCTCTACCTCTTCCAAAGCCTCATTTTTCTCTTCCTCCACCTCTGTAGCTAGCTCGATCCCCTCGCGGTGCATTGTACTGAGGCGCCTGGTTATACTATGTGGGATTATAGTGTGGCTGCACGATATTGTACTGCGGTTGCGCAGTGTTATATTGTCGTTGCACAGTGTTATACTATTGTTGCGCAGTGTTATACGGGGCTAGTACTTGGTTAAACTATGGTGCAGCTTTCCCAATCATCATTTATGCCTGCACCATGTACGCGTATGATGTTCTTTCCCTCATGAAATCCATGGTCCTGCAATCTTTGTCATCATGGCCTACTGACTTGCAAAAGTTGCAATATGAGCTCTTAGATAATGTCTGGTACTTCTGCATCATGGGGCAGTGATATGGATCATGCCCTTGTTTCTTACAGATCTCAAACCATAGTCCTCCTGTCGGCAACGTGTTTGGCATTCCTATTGCCGTGTACTGCACGAATGTTGGGCATTCATTCTTATGGTGTCCTTCTTTCCTATATGTGGTACACCAAATGACTTCTCTTTTGTCCTTACCTTTGTTCTAGTTTAGCTAGAATGTTAAGTTCTTTAGATCCTCCATCTCCTCTATGGCTGGATATGTCTTTTGATATTGGTTCTCTTCCAGTTGTAGAGCTTCCTATAGAGCCTATGCTTGTGTCTGGAACTCCTATTGTCACAACGGGTATTTCAAGTGTGGTAGCAGTGAATTGACAAACAAATGTTTGTATTGCATATTTGTCATGACATACTTTAGCTTTCCCTTCAATCGCTTGAATCTTTGGTCAATCTCCCATACAAATTCTCTTGGTTTCTGTCTAATCTCTATCATCTCATTCATGTATTGATCTTCTAAACTAGGCTTTTGGAACTCATTTATCACTAGCTTTTTGATATGTCCAATCGTTCTGGTTGTTCCTGGTGGACTATTTGCAGCGAAACTCATGTACCAATCCAATGCGCGATCTCTTAGTGTGATCGCTAACTGCGCAAGTTTAGTTTCCTCATCTGTGATCTGTTTCGCTTCCCAGATCTTTTCACAAATAAACAGGCACTTCTGAGGGTCCTCCGACACCTCTCCTTTGAATTCTGGTAACCTGATGGTGGGATCATGTCCTGCCATCGTGAATGTTGAACTAATACCTTTGCGGTGTAGATACTTGACTAATGCTTCCTAAAATAGCTCCCCCAGTGGTTGTTCCTTATGTAGATGTACTTCCTGCTGCCTTCCTTCTCCCGAAATTCAGTTGTCTAAATGGTTGTGTTCTTCTTGGTGTATTAGTCGCACATGGGTTTATGGGTTCCACATTGACACTCATATGGATAGGAGTGTTGTCTTCTATTCCCACTCTTGGACCTCTCTTCTTCCTCTCATATGTCACATGTAGGATTTCCTCAATCTGCTCCACAGTCGGAGATCCTCTACCTCTTCTTCATCACTTGCCAAGCATTCCCTCGTGGCTACGGCTCTCTTCTTGGTGTTCACTTTATATTGGTAGGGTACTCCACTGCACATTTTTCTAGTTGTTTCCCTAATCCGCTTGATCTGGTCTTCGTCCATCATACTTGGGTCCAAGGCCTCCTCCTTTCCTTTATCCACTTCTTCCATTTCTCCTTTTCCCGTCAATGTTCCCCCCCTTCCCCCATGCACGCAGAAAAGTTTAGTTGTTTGACTCCATTGTCATTACACCTTTGTTATATAGTAATATCTTCATAGAAGTATATAACGATCTGATGTACCTACCTCAAGGTCCCTTCAAGAACTCTTGTTCAGCTGCGCTGTAAGACTTCATTGTATCTACCGCAAATTATGTGATAAATCCTGCAACAATGTTGTCTAACCAAAAATCTACTACACGCGTAAACTTATTATCAACTCGTTGTAACTGCGTGATCTCTTCAGGTTTCCACTCTAGCTGTCTGATCCGATTTGTAGGATGGTTTTTTTTCAACCTTTTTATCCACTCCTGCAATACATGCGGGAAATCACAGAAAAATACTGCATGCAAGTAACTGAATACGTACTTGTCCAGATATTTCCGCAATGTCAACTTCGGGTTTTTGTTATCTTTCTACACAAACTCTAGCTCCTTTGTCTTCAACCAGCTCTCTATCTCTTCTTTCGTTGGACTCCACGATTTCAACATCCCCTTTTAGATTCTCCTTCTCTCAACGTCTTGTTGTCCGATCCGACATTCTTTTGACGTGTCTTCCGCAAATCTCACATACTCAATCCCATCACATTCCCAACCAACCGACAATGGAACCATTTGTTGGCTTTACCCATTCATTGGTCTTTTTCTTTTCTACTTACGATTCTTTATGGGTTATTTTGATCCTACCTTACTATTATAGATTGACCCTGGTTCATATTTGATAAGTCCCAACAAAATCCCTCTAAAACTATCGGCCCCTCTGGTAGACCAGAAGGAAACGCAGCACACAAAGTGTATTGTGCAATCTCACCTGAGATAGCTCTATGGGTGGATACAATACTCAAGTGTTTACAACCTGGGAATGAGTGGAGATCTGCGGTTGTACTCTGTAATCTTTAATCATTCAGTCTAACATCTAATTATAGCAATATTATATTCATGCATGTGGAATACCATATCTAACTAGTTAATTCATTCATATAACATTCTACAATTAATCAGCCATAAAAACGCATACATTCATTCACATAACACAGGTGTTACCGTGGTTCACCCCCCTCCTAGGCTACATCCACAAAGATTTGGCTCACAATCTCTTTATTATGGTTCAGTAATATATCACGACGCATGTGTTTACAATCTTAGATCTTACTCTCTTCCACAGGGTCCTCGATCCCTGTGAGGCTGACTAGATCGCACTAGGCTCCTTAGTCTACGATCTAACCCCCGGGATCGAGTCGCTCACTGCCTCCCTAGCTCACCATCTTACTGAGTAGTACAGTTCTTACAACTTCCTCCTCCTCGGTCGGGCCTCCTCTCATCTGATCTCTCTTTGTTCCCCTATGTCTCTCTCTTTCCCTCTAAGTACTACATATTTATATTCTTGGCTCATCATCCATTACAATACATGACAAAAACCCTAACCCTAGCGTCGTTAGGCCTTCCTTGCATGCGTGACTCGCCTGCTACCCTTACACATGCTGCTTTTCCTTCCAGTTGTCCTTTCCTCCTTGCATGCTTCTCTTCCCAAAATAGTCCTTTCTCTTGACTAGGCATGCATCCAATAGTCATCTTGAATTATACATATTTTATCTTCTACAAGATGGAAAACCCTCAGAGCATCCAAAGTACACTTTTTGCCAAAGCAAATCATCATTTTTTTCAATGTTTATACTTGTGTCAAATAGGTTTATTTCTATCTTAGCTTCCACTCTAAAGATAATTTGTTAGAATAACGATGAATTTACAGGGCTTCTTGTTGAAGTAACCTTGCACCTAAACTTGTTATTTTAGTTAATATAAAAGAAATTAGGATACTCTTAGATATCTAGTTGTCTTAATTATGGGAGACTTGCAAAGACATGAAAAGTATTAGTTGACTCCATACATTTACTTGCTCCTTCAATCCCAAGTTAGAACTCCTCTAACCCTTCTAAAAAACCCAACTTCTTTTAGGGAGAATAGGCTTCTTGAATCTTCTCTCGTACTACCTTATGTGTGTAAATTGCACCTTCAAACCTTTGTTCTCTAGTTACCTCAGTTTTAATTCAACTACTCTCCCTTTGCCTTAAATCACCGTCTTGTATGGAACATCTACCAACTTTACCCATACTTTTCTTGCAAATACTTTTGCAGAGAACTTGAGTCACTCTATTCCCATATGCTCTAAAATTTTGGGATTATACATATCTTGTAGTCTTCAGACCATAGCTCTATTGTGGCTAGGTATTCTTTAGGAAACACAACAATAGGTACTCTTCATAAAACACTCTACAACAATGATACCAAATTGCCAAACAACTCTCGGGACTTGACGTACCTACTGTCTCCAAACTTGCAGGTTTACTATGAAAGGTTCTGTTAGTATATGGATTAAAGGGTCATCATGAATTGACCATGAAGTAGGCTTCTTAATGCACAAGAATAGTTGGTTCTCCAGTCTATCATACTATATTCAACTATATAAACAACAAAAACAAAATCCACCAACTCAAAGTCTTACACAAATGTTTTATAAACAACCTCGACCACATATTATTATATCATAAAATTTCCACAAATTTTACACCAGTGTATGTCAATCAATAGCTAGATTCACCCAACTAACCTCCAATTATTCCCATTATCTCAACTTAGCAGTGTCTATCTAAATTTTCTCTTCATTACAAATGTGTATATTTGTAAGAGCATCCTACTATTGCACTAAAATCTCAACAATCAAAGAGATCATAATACCAAATGTCTTTGAATATTACAATTGTTCAACTTCCACAATTTGGCTCCATGTCTTAACCACCATTTTTGCTACTTAGAATGGTATCTTGACAAAGTTGAATAACCAAAGATTTTGGTCGTTCATCTTCTTGTTACACAATCCTTTGCAACCATGGGGTTTTCAACCTTCATAACTTTGCATTTGTATCACAACTTCTGGGGTTGCAACCTTAATATTTATTTGCAATGGTAAGAATGCCCCTTTATACTCCTACGATTTCCTATAATTATTACCATTACATTCTTATAAGCTTTAGTCAACCTTAGGATTGCAAGCATTAATTCTCGTTAGTTTTTGTAACTGTCTTGCAAGGGTTCAAGAATCTTTTCCCTATGGGTTACACAACTTTGCTCTCTGAAACTTTACCTTGAACTTGCAAAAATTTTATAACCTTGTTTGTACAAGGCTCATAGCTTTATTGTTTCTCTAGATTTCCTTGGCATAACCTTGCTACCCCTTATAGACTAGTAATGGCATAGCTTTCTTGTATGCCACAAGATTTGTTCCATTCTACAAGTTTTTCTTGTGGTAACTTCATTGATCCTGCAACTTACCTTCGTAGTGCTTAAAACATCTTACTATCGTGGCTTTTTTCTTTCTTGCAACTCTTTATTATGGTCTCTCATGTACCGACAACCTGACACTTATCAGCTGCAATGTTAACATAACATGACTTGCAAGTTGTAACTATTTCATCCAACAAGTTTATCTTTTAGGACCTTTGTTGAGCATATTAGTGCTTACAACATTTTACCATCGCAGCTTTGTCCTTTCTTGCAACTCTTTATTGTAGTCTCTCATGTACCCACAACCTGACACTTATCTGCTGCAACCTTTAACATAACATAACTTGCAAGTTGTAACTATCTCATC
>JASDQU010737487.1:160323-172551 GCA_032191745.1 Picea mariana
ATCCATGCCTATTGGTGTTGTCTGTTGGGTTTCTTCCACCACTGGTGTGGGCCTTCCTAGTTCCATATTGGGTGACGGAATTTCGTCCAAGTTGAAGAATTTTGTAGGCCAAGGTGGTTCTTGTTTGCTTCCCTGTGGCTGCTGAGGTGCTCTGAGGTTGCTTCAAGGTCGTCTTCCATGCTTGGCTCGGCGCTCCTAGCTTGGGTGGTGCCATGGTGGTAAAAATGTTCTTTGTAGAGCTTAGTTGGCTCTATAACTTTTGCAAACTTGCTCTCTTATTCATATACTCTTTCTCTCTGTGTTTTTCTCAATTTCACAATAACCCTTCTGATCCCCGCGTGCTTACCTTATATAGGAATTGTGTGAAACTTCTCGGAGACATTACCCAATTTGCATTTTAAATGAACTGGCACTTCCCGCGTACTTGCCATTGAATTCTCTTTCCGTCTCCAGTTGGCGCGATTAATGCGGTGTCCCGTCAATCGTTCTTGTCATTCAATTTTGATAGCCTCCATCCGTTGGCGCCTATTTGTTGTACCCATCATTTCCATTGTTTCTTCCTTTTAGTGATCATTGGTCATTTCTTCTTCATGCTAACGTTTCTGAATGCGCGTGAACATTCTCTTTTCGGCGCGCTACATCTTTTTTGTTACATTTTGATGTTCGGCACCATAATCCCTCTGTTGTTGTGCTTAGTTTTTTTTTTTTTTTTTTTGTTCAAGTGTTAGGAGGNAACTCAGAGGGATGATCAATGGGAGTCGACTAACGCTGTATAGGGATAGTCGGCCTCCTAACACTTGAACATCCCTCTGAGTTATGTTCCTCCTAAATCCTTCAACTATATAGCTCCCCCATCTGTGACAGTATTTACTTCGTATGGTCCTAACCAATGCATTTTGATTTTTTCTGGGTGTTGAAGAGATTTACTGTCATATACCAAGACTAAGTCTCCCTCCTTGAAATTTTTCTTTTTGATGTGTCTATTATGCCAAGTTTTTTCCCTTTCTTTTTGTACTTCTTGGTGAAACCCTGCTAGAATCCTATTTTCCTCCATGATCATCAGTTGACTTAGCCTTTCAGGTATTGTGCCTCGCTCTGTCATGTTGGTAATTGCTGCTACGCGTAGACTAGGTACCAAAATATCTAATGGCACCACTGCTTCTTGTCCATACACCAATATGAATGGTGTATTCCCTCTCAATTTCTTGCATGTGGTCTTGTATGCCCACGGAACTATTGCTATCTTCAAGTCCCAATCGTCCCTATTAACGTTGCAGATATTTGTCAGTGCATTCTCAAGGATTTTGTTAATGGCTTCCGCTGTTCCATTTGCTTGAGAATGATATGGTGTGCTCTTTTGATGATAAACTTCAAACTCCTCAATCGTAGCCTTAATAGTGTTAATGAAGTGAGTACCTTGGTCACTCATCAAAATCCTTGGGCATCCAAATCTAGTGATTACTTACTCGAACAAGAATTTTATTGTTGTCCCTACACTGCAATATTTTACTAGTGTTGTTTATGTCCATCTTGTTAAGTACTATGTCGCAATAATAATGTACCTTGCTCCTGACATTTTTGTTGGTGGGTTAATTGGCCCCACAAAATTTATTGCCCATTTGTTGAATACCTACAAGGTTACTTGTGGTCTCAGGGGAATCTTGTCCCTTATATCCGGTTTATCGACCCTCTGACATACATCACATATCTGGGAGTAGTCCTTTGAGTCTCTGTGAACATTTGTCCACCATAGTCCTACGTGCAATACCTTCTGCGCAGTGGCTTTTCCTGCATAATGTCCTCCTACTATTCCCCCATGGGGTTTTGCTAAAATCCTAGGTATTTCATGCTAGAACACATCTTCTCAAGATGCTATCTACACCCATTTTGTATAAGTGTCTAGCAATCAACTAATAGTCTGCAGCCCTGACTACTATATTTTTCTTATGCGCAGTGTTGAAGTCTTGTGGCGCAGTCCCTGTACTCAAGTATTGAATGATGCCTGTGAAGTATGCATTGGCTACTTGGACTGAAAATAACTGGGCGTCGAAAAAAAATTCCTCTAGATTCATAGTTTCCTCTCCATTAGTGATCCTTGACAGGTGATCAAGTCTTCCATTCAACTTCCCTGGTTTGACTATCACTTCAAATTCAAATTCCTGGAACAACAATAACCATCTACAAATTCTCCCCCCCCCCAACACTAGCTTGTTGACGAGGTATTTGAGAGTTGAATGGTCTGTGAACATCTTGAAATGTTTTCCCAATAAATAATGCTTGAACCTTTGAAGCGCATAGACCATAGCTAAGCCTTATCTCTCTGTGGTATTGTAATTCTGCTCCGATTCTGACAGTTTTCTGCTAGTGAATGTTATAAGATGGTCCAATTCTCCTGATCCTGGCTAGGCTAGAATAGCTCCAAGTGCTATGGTCGATCCATCTACATGCACATGGAATGTCTTTTCCCAATCTGGGAATACTAGTATTGGTGTGGTTACCATCTTATCTTTCAGGGTGTCGAATCCTCCCTGACAGTCCTCATTCCACTGAAACTTGTTGTCTTTTATTAGCAATTTATCCATTGCTACAGTGATCTGTGCATACCCTTTTATAAATTTCATGTAGTATCATGTGTGTCCCAATGTTTCTCTTAACTGATGGACTAATTTTGGTGGTGGTAGATTAACAATTACTGCAATCTTGGTAGGATCTACTAGCAAGCCTTGTTTGCATACTATATGGCCCAATAGTATCCCAAAGGGTGTTCAGAAGATGCACTTCCTGATATTTAACGATATACAACATTTCCTGCATCTTTCTAGCATCAACCTCAACACCTCAACATGGTATTTCAACAGACTATAGATTGTCCAATCATCCAGATATACCTCTAGAAACTGGTGGATGAATTTTTTTAATTCAACTATGATTACTCTGGAAAATATTGTTGGTGCATTCTTCAGTCCAAATGGCATGACTGTGTATTGGTAGGATCCCCATTCCATGGAAAAAGTGGTCTTGTATCTACCTTACGGGGCTATATTGATCTGATGGTATCCTGAGAATCCGTCGATGAATGAATAAGTTTCTTGTCCTCCTATGTTCTCCAACACCTCATCTGTGAAAGGAGTAGGGAACGGGTCATGTAGGCACGCATCATTCAGCTTCCTAAGGTCGACACACATCCTTATCCCCCCTTGTTTCTTCTCCTAAACTACCATCGGGCTTACCCATTCAAATTCCTCTACAGGTTCTATGATTCCAGCCTCCAACATCCTATCGATTTCGGCTTTGACTTTTTGCTTATATATAGGGTTTAGTTTGTATGGTAGATGTCTTATCAGTCTTGCCTCTGCTCTGAGAGGTATCTTCATTTCACCTAGCTCTCATGCTATGCCTTTCATTTCTGTGAACATTGTTGGGAACAGATCGTTGTACTCGCATAGTAAATTTGTTATGCTTTCCACTTTTTGTTCATTCCAGTAGTCTCCAATGCTGGCCATTTTGGGATTCTCAAGTGTCCCAATGTTGAATTTCTTCACCTTGATCGGTACAGCAAATACTTTTGATTCCATAGGTGGACCTTCCACTTCTCTTTCGCCTTCAACTTCCTCAATCTGAATATTTTGCAAGTCATCTTCATCTAGTGCTTCTTCCTCCACATGGTAACATGACAGTAATTCCTTTACTCTGTTTGTTTTGTTGTTGTTATTCTGTCATGAGTTCAACTTTCGGTTCTTTAGTGAATATCACCCCTCTGATTTTTTAAGTGTTGAGTCTATGTTGGGGTTCTCATGCTTAAATGAGAAAGTGACTGTAAAGTTCTATTGTAATATTTTCCAGTTTGTACTTCCTCTATGCAATTCCTAGTCTGTATACCAGTTTGCTAGGATCCCTTCTACTGTGTGAACAAAATGATGAGGCCATTCCTCTGGTGGTGTCATTCTCCATAGCGTTCTTCACTTCTCCAAGTGTTCTATTGGTGCCACCTATCCATCAAATCTCTGTAGTTGGTTGCTTCCCTGTTCCGCACCAAACCTAATGCGCGGGAACTACTTACATTGGTACCAGTCCTTAACTATTTCTTTGTGTGCACCCCACCATCTTGCAGGTGTTGCCTTGAGTGCTATATCCAGGGCTAAGAGCCTCTAATTTTCTAACACTTCATCTTCGTGTCGTGTTAAGAATGTTTCTAAGTCATTCACCCCATAGAAGTTGGGAATTTCCCTTATCTTTGTACCTACCCATCTTACTACACGGTCTATTCTTACACATCTTCTTGTGGAGACTTCATGTAATCCCTGCTACCAATTTTCTAAACATGTATCTGAGTCTAACACACATGAGGTGATGCTTCCCCAACTAAGTACCCCATCTGCAATTGGGTTCACATAATCTTCTTCTCGTGCGGTTATTTTGTACAACTGGTTAATTTCCTCCAGGTCCAAGAAAGTAGGTTCTACAAACCTTTCCCCTTCAGATGGGTCCAATGGTGCAATGACTCTGTATTCTCCTGACTCGAATGTCATCTTCCTCATATTTAAGTTGATTATGGCATGATTGTCAAATGTTCAATCCAAGACAAGCAATGTTGGGTAAGGTGTTGTGCCATCCACTATCTCTATTACTTCGAAGTCAGTTTTAGTATGCACTCCATCCAGATCTATTGTCACTCCTTTTAGTCTTCCAATTGGAAGAACTCTGTGTTGATTTGCTAGTTTCAGCTAAACAGGTTAATATCCTAATGTGGGTTCTCCCATACATTTTCATGTCTTCTTGGGTAGCACATTTACTTTGGATCCTAAATCCAGTATAATATCTCCAATGTTGATGTTTAGTCTTAGTTCTATGTTTGTTCTCCTTATTGTATGCAGATGATTAATTGTTTTCTGTTCTATCTTTCCTTATGCCTCTATGTTACATCTTTCTAGCATATTTTGTAATACTTTAACAGAGGATGGATCATTTAGTAGTTTAACACATGATTGCAAAAAACCCTTAATAGTACTTACTTGTCTCGGGGGATGTGCTTCTTTGGTGTGATCCAGCGATGGAGGCATCTCGTACACTGGTACTTCCTTATTATGTTGCGTATTTGATGTCGATGCAATGTCTGGCTTCATGAATTCTTGTCTAGCCTGCTTGAATATCTCATTTTCATTCTGCGCATCAAACTGCTTCTTTGGTTCGACGTTCTTCTTCACCCATTGGTGTTGTGTTGGCTCTTGTCTTACTGCGTTGTTTCCTGCTTTAGCTCCCCCCCACGTAACTATGTTGATTTTTCTTCATTCATCCCTCGCTTCTGCCAAAATCCACTGAACATTTTGATTGTTCTAATTTCTCTTCTCCTGGATCGTCCCTAATAGTGTCAGACATTCTTCTGTGTCATGATCCAATGCACGACAATACATACACATCGCAAGTGGAAGTGGACATTTTCTTGCATAGTATCATGGTTGTTGACAATTGTGGCATGGTTGTTGACAATTGTGGCATACCACTGGTCCTCTACCTCTTCCAAAGCCTCCTTTTGCTCTTCCTCCACCTCTGTAGCCAGCTCGATCCCCTCGTGGTGCATTGTACTGAGGCGCCTGGTTATATTATGTGGGATTATAGTGTGGCTGCACGATATTGTATTGCGGCTGCGCAGTGTTATATTGTCATTGCACAGTGTTATACTATTGCTGCGCAGTGTTATACGGGTCTGGTACTTGGTTAAACTGTGGTGCGGCTTTCCCAATCATCATTTATGCCTGCACCATGTACGCATCTGATGTTCTTTCCCTCGTGAGATCCATGGTCCTGTAATCTTTGTCATCATGGCCTATTGACTTGCAAAAGTTGCAATATGAGCTCTTAGACACTGTCTGGTACTTCTGCATCATGGGGCAGTGATATGGATCATGCCCTTGTTTCTTACAGATATCAAACCATAGTCCTCCTGTCAGCAACGTGTTTGGCATTCCTATTTCCATGTGCTGCACAAATGTTGGGCATTCGTTCTTATGGTGTCCTTCTTTCCTATATGTGGTACACCAAATGACTTCTCTTTTGTCCTTACCTTTGTTCTAGTTTAGCTAGAATGTTAAGTTCTTCAAATCCTCCATCTCCTCTATGACTAGATATGTCTTCTGATATTGGTTCTCTTCCAGTTGTAGGGATTCCTATAGAGCCTCTACTTGTGTCTGGAACTCATGTTGTCGCAATGGGTATTTCAAGTGTGGTAGCAGTGAATTGACGAACAAATGTCTATGTTGCATATCTGTCATGACATACTTTAGCTTTCCCTTCAATCGCTTGAATCTTTGATCAATCTCCCATACAAATTCTCTTGGTTTCTGTCTAATCTCTATCATCTCGTTCATGTATTGATCTTCTAAACTAGGCTTTTGGAACTCATTTATCACTAGCTTTTTGATATGTCCAATCATTCTGGTTGTTCCTGGTGGACTATTTGCAGCGAAACTCATGTACCAATCCAATGCGCGATCTCTTAGTGTGATAGCTAACTGCACAAGTTTAGTTTCCTCGTCTGTGCTCTGTTTCGCTTCCCAGATCTTTTCACAAATAAACAGGTGCTTCTGAGGGTCCTCCGACACCTCTCCTTTGAATTCTGGTAACCTGATGGTGGGATCATGTCCTGCCATTGTGAATGTTGAACTAATACCTTTGCGGTGTAGATACTTGACTAATGCTTCCTAAACTAGCTCCCCCAGTTGTTGTTCCTTATGTAGATGTACTTCCTGCTGCCTTCCTTCTCCCGAAATTCAATTGTCTAAATGGTTGTGTTCTTCTTGGTGTATTAGTCGCACATGGGTTTATGGGTTCCACATTGACACTCATATGGATAGGAGTGTTGTCTTCTATTCCCACTCTTGGACCTCTCTTCTTCCTCTCATATGTCACATGCAGGATTTCCTCAATCTGCTCCACAGCCGGAGATCCTCTACCTCTTCTTCATCACTTGCCAAGCATTCCCTCGTGGCTACGGCTCTCTTCTTGTTGTTCACTTTATATTGGTAGGGTACTCCACTGCACATTTTTCCAGTTGTTTCCCTAATCCACTTGATCTGGTCTTCGTCCATCATAATTGGGTCCAAGGCCGCCTCCTTTCCTTTATCCACTTCTTCCATTTCTCCTTCTCCTGTCAATGTTTCCCCCCTTCCCCCATGCACACAGAAAATCTTAGTTGTCTGACTCCATTGTCATTACACCTTTTGTATATAGTAATATCTTCATAGAAGTATATAACGATCTGATGTACCTACCTCGAGGTCCCTTCAAGAACTCTTGTTCAGCTGCGCTGTAAGAATTCATTGTATCTACCGCAAATTATGTGATAAATCCTGCAACAATGTTGTCTAACCAAAAATCTACTACACGCGTAAACTTATTATCAACTCGTTGTAACTGCGTGATCTCTTCAGGTTTCCACTCTAGCTATCTGATCCGATTTGTAGGATGGTTGTTTTTCAACCTTTTATCCACTCCTATAATACATGCGGGAAATCACAGAAAAATACTGCATGCAAGTAACTAAATACGTACTTGTCCAGATATTTCCGCGGTGTCAACTTCGGGTTTTTGTTATCTTTCTACACAAACTCTAGCTCCTTTATCTTCAACCAGCTCTCTATCTCTTCCTTCTTTGGACTCCACGACTTCAACATCCCCTTTTAGATTCTCCTTCTCTCAACGTCTTGTTGTCTGATCTGACATTCTTTTGACGCGTCTTCCACAAATCTCACATACTCAATCCCATCACATTCCCAACCAATCGACAACGAAACCATTTGTTGGCTTTACCCATTCATTGGTCTTTGTCTTTTCTACTTACGATTCTTTATGGGTTATTTTGATCCTACCTTACTATCATAGATTGACCCTGGTTCATATTTGATAAGTCCCAACAAAAGCCCTCTAAAACTATTGGCTCCTCTGGTAGACCAGAAGGAAACGCAGCACACAGAGTGTATTGTGCAGTCTCACCTGAGATAGCTCTATGGGTGGTTGCAATACTCAGGTGTTTGTAACCTGGGAATGAGTGGAGATCTGCGGTTGTACTCTATAATCTTTAATCATTCAGTCTAACATCTAATTATAACAATATTATATTCATGCATGTGGAATACCATATCTAACTAGTTAATTCATTCATCTAACATTCAACAATTAATCAGCCATAAAGACGCATACATTCATTCACATAACACAGGTGTTACCGTGGTTCACCCCCCTCCTGGGCTGCATCGACAAAGATTTGGCTCACAATCTCCTTATTATGGTTCAGTAATATATCACGACGCATGTGTTTGCAATCTTAGATCTTACTCTCTTCCATAGGCTCCTCGATCCCTGTGAGGCTGACTAGATCGCACCAGGCTCCTCAGTCTACAATCTAACCCCCGGGATCGAGTCACTCACTGCCTCCCTTGCTCGCCATCTTACTAAGTAGTACAGTTCTTACAACTTCCTCCTCCTCCGTCGGGCCCCCTCTCATCTGATCTCTCTTTGTTCCCCTATGTCTCTCTCTTTCCCTCTAAGTACTACATATTTATATTCTTGGCTCATCATCCATTACAATACATGACAAAAACCCTAACCCTAGCGTCGTTAGGTCTTCCTTGCATGCGCGACTCGCCTGCTACCCTTACACATGTTGCTTTTCCTTCCAGCTATCCTTTCCTCCTTCCATGCTTCTCTTCCCAAAATAGTCTTTTCTCCTGACTAGGCATGCATCTAACAGTCATCTTCAATTATACATATTTTATCTTCTACAAGATGGAAAACCCTCAAAGCATCCAAAGTACACTTTTTGCCAAAGCAAATCATCATTTTTTTCAATGTTTATACTTGTGTCAAATAGGTTTATTTCTATCTTGGCTTCCACTCTAAAGATAATTTGTTAGAATAACGATGAATTTACAGGGCTTCTTGTTGAAGTAACCTTGCACCTAAACTTGTTACTTTAGTTAATATAAAAGAAATTAGGATACTCTTAGATATCTAGTTGTCGTAATTATGGGAGACTTGCAAAGACATGAAAAGTATTAGTTGACTCCATACATTTACTTGCACCTTCAATCCCAAGTTAGAACTCCTCTAACCCTTCTAAAAAACCCCAACTTCTTTTAAGGAGAATAGGCTTCTTGAATCTTCTCTCGTACTACCTTCTATGTGTAAATTGCACCTTCAAACCTTTGTTCTCTAGTTACTTCAGTTTTAATTCAACTACTCTCCCTTTACCTTAAATCATCGTCTTGTATGGAACATCTACCAACTTTACCCATACTTTTCTTGCAAATACTTTTGCAGAGAACTTGAGTCACTCTATTCCCATATGCTCTAAAATTTTGGGATTATACAGATCTTGTAGTCTTCAGACCATAGCTCTATTGTGGCTAGGTATTCTTTAGGAAACACAACAATAGGTACTCTTCATAAAACACTCTACAACAATGATACCAAATTGCCAAACTCTTGGGACTTGACGTACCTACTATCTCCAAACTTGCAGGTTTACTATGAAAGGTTCTGTTAGTATATGGATTAAAGGGTTGTCATGAATTGACCATGAAGTAGGCTTCTTAATGCACAAGAATAGTTGGTTCTCCAGTCTATCATACTATATTCAACTATATAAACAACAAAAACAAAATCCACCAACTCAAAGTCTTACACATGTTTTATAAACAACCTCGACCACATATTATTATATCATAAAATTTCCACAAATTTTACACCAGTGTATGTCAATCAATAGCTAGATTCACCCAACTAACCTCCAATTATTCCCATTATCTCAACTTAGCAGTGTCATTACAAATGTGTATATTTGTAAGAGCATCCTACTATTGCACTAAAATCTCAACAATCAAAGAGATCATAATACCAAATGTCTTTGAATATTACAATTGTTCAACTTCCACAATTTGGCTCCATGTCTTCACCACCATTTTTGCTACTTAGAATGGTATCTTGACAAAGTTGAATAACCAAAGATTTTGGTCGTTCATCTTCTTGTTACACAATCCTTTGCAACCATGGGGTTTTCAACCTTCATAACTTTGCATTTGTATCACAAATTCTGGGGTTGCAACCTTAATATTTATTTGCAATGGTAAGAATGCCCCTTTATACTCCTACGATTTCCTATAATTATTACCATTACATTCTTATAAGCTTTAGTCAACCTTAGGATTGCAAGCATTAATTCTCTCGTTAGTTTTTGCAACTATCTTGCAAGGGTTCAAGAACCTTTTCCCTATGGGTTACACAACTTTGCTCTCTGAAACTTTACCTTGAACTTGCAAAAATTTTATAACCTTGTTTGTACAAGGCTCATAGCTTTATTGTCTCTCTAGATTTCCTTGGCATAACCTTGCCACCCCTTATAGACTAGTAATGGCATAGCTTTCTTGTATGCCACAAGATTTGTTCCATTCTACAAGTTTTTCTTGTGGTAACTTCATTGATCCTGCAACTTACCTTCGTAGTGCTTAAAACATCTTACTATCGCGGCTTTTTTCTTTCTTGCAACTCTTTATTATGGTCTCTCATGTACCGACAACCTGACACTTATCAGCTGCAATGTTAACATAACATGACTTGCAAGTTGTAACTATTTCATCGAACAAGTTTATCTTTTAGGACCTTTGTTGAGCATATTAGTGCTTACAACATTTTACCATCGCAGCTTTGTCCTTTCTTGCAACTCTTTATTGTAGTCTCTCATGTACCCACAACCTGACACTTATCTGCTGCAACCTTTAACATAACATAACTTGCAAGTTGTAACTATCTCATCCAATAAGTTTAACTTTTAGGACCTTTATTGAGCGTATCTCACAGTTCTCACAACATGTTATAACTTTTAATGACTCACATTTTGAAATCTCTCGTGTACCCAGTCTGGCCCTTCCAAGGCCGCAACCTTACATCAACTTTTTCTCACATGTTGCAATTGTTCTATCATGCAAAGTTTCCTTAGAGGGCCTTCATTGAGTTTTACACTGTAACATTGTTTGAAACTCAGTTTCTTCCAAGTTGCAGTATCTCATTGTGAATCCTTTATTTCTGATTGGATTCTACAATTATGTTAGATCTAACCACGATCAACAAAGTATCAAACTCATAAGTATTTACTCAAGACACTTCACACTCTGCAAGATTATAACTAATTTTACCCCTCATATTCCTTTACAACATATCCATATGTAACTCCTTTGGGATATGACATGTCCATTCATCTATGCTTGTGCTATAAAGGTCAATGTTAGGAAGTTATGCTTAGTTGGATATCAGAACATTATTYGGTAAGGTTATGGTCAGCAAAMAAACACTTTGTGAAATAGATTAATYGGTGACATTGTTGGTTCGCTTTCATTTCTGTTTTAATTTCTCAAATAGAAGAAATTAACAAGGATGAGTTTCAACTGTGAATGCAGTGCCTACAATATGATTCATAGCAACTATATTTAGAAAAAGGCAAAACAACAATAGAATAYGAAAAGGGTAAAATACTGTTCTTTGARGGAAAAACTGTAAAACAAACTACAGGGGTTTTTTTTCAAAATAGACCTGTTCGATTCATATTAAAAATATTCAATAGAACAAACAGAGATGTCAAACAAGTAGGGTCATAAGTAAAAGGCATAGCTAATTTAAACTATTGTATAAATATCAATTTAGGAAATATTTAGTGGTCATAGATTCGAGGATCAACCTGGCAGTTTGATTAAGGGTTACTAAAGAGATGATGAATATTTAGAATTGTTATAATACTGTGAACCAGGTACGAGCACCCTTATATATTGATAATGTGCTGCTGAAATCTGAATCTTAAAGGTTGCTCTATCTGCACAACCAGGATTTCAGCCTGCCATTGCCTGCTTTATAAAAAGGAAGCTGCCGTATCAGTGTCCATATAATTTGTAACTATAACAATGTTCTTTAGTACACAATACCCAAGAAGCAACCGATCAGATTTATATAATGAACAGAACATAAGAACACTCCCATAGGCCTGGATGATAGAAATTAGCCAAATAAACAAGAATACATCAAGCATTCCGCATGGAAATAAGTGGCAGATAATAACAACTGACGTGAGAGATGATTTGTCTAGATAGTCATACAACGCAGTTGGGCTAACTGTAGGGAGGAAGAGAATTAAAACGATATATATCCACAAGATTTCATGCAACCAAGTAGCATGCTATTTTCTAC
>JASDQU010737487.1:179311-195516 GCA_032191745.1 Picea mariana
GAGAACCAAAAGATAACATGCCAGTGATGCTGTCAATTTTGCATGTTCCAGGGCAGAAAAGGTAGAGGGAAAAGGCTTTAGAAACCACAAAATTTCCATTTGAAAAAATAAGTGCATTATTGAGTATTTTATATCTTGATGACATACCAAGATTTGTGTTTCAAAACAAAATAGGAAAAATAAGGTAAAAGAGCTCCTAATTTAATAGAATGTTAGGAACAAAGCACAAGCCATTGTGATCTACACCTGCATTCCTGTTGTGAGTTTCAACTGGCCGCTGTGCTTGTGTGCAGGCAGTATGATGCATAGCAACCATATTTAGAAAAAAACAAAAAAAAATGGAATGCAAAAAGGGTAAAATTAAAATACTGTTCTTTGAGGGGAAAACTGCAAAACAATTTACAAATAAGCTATTAGTTCGTTTCAAAATAGACCTGTTCAAGTCATCTTAAAAATATGCAATATAATCAACAGAATTGTTAAAAATGTCGGATCATAAGTAAAAGCCATTACTAATGCAAATTATAGTATACTTTTTATTTCAGTAATTTAAGAATGAATTATATTCAATTAAGGGTCTCCTTAGACTGTGGCCAAAGGAAAAAAATTTAAATGGCCTTTGTTGGCCATGGAGAGAATTTGCTAGTGTGGTATGACTCCCACCAAAATTGAAATTGCAACCATCATTTGGCAACTGTTGCATTACTCTTTGCAAGAAACACCCACCTTATTAGCCCCTTCAGGAGGAATCAGGATCACTAATCAATAGAGATAGATAACTAAACATGTGATTACAATTTACATTTATAGAAATTTTACATACCATGGAAAATAAATGTCAACAGAATGAATTATATTCAATTAAGGGTCTTAGTTTCTGGAAAAGGTGAAAAGAAACAATGATTTTAYTAGGCACCAAAGACTTGCTTCCATGAACAGATAGATCTTAGGTGTGAAAACACATACATAAGTGCAAGCATTCAAAAACATAACTCCGAGGTTTTTGCTTCCGTGAACAGATAGATCTTAGGTGTGAACACACATACAAAAATGCAAGCATTCAAAAACATAACTCCGAGGWTTTTGCTTTCAGACCAAACCCTTTAGGATCTAAAGGGATATCATATTCAAAATAAGAACTTACCATCGGTGATGATAGCGCTAGTTTGAGGCGGTACTTTAAATTCCTCTGCTGCGAACTTCAGTACTGCAGTGAAGGGGGCTTCCTCAGGTACATTAAATCTGGAAAATTCCAAATCACAGGGCACCCAAATCATTGATTGATATTGATATGCAGGCAATCATCCCCAGGGAAAATAATAATAAACTTCATTTCACTGTTTGCATGAATTGGCAGAGACCAAAACTGGATCCAATAAAAAAGCCAGTTTGTCCATCTCTGCAACTTACACTTTGAAAGGTAGTTTGGGATCAGAGGTCAAAGTGATCTTGAATGAAACCTTTCCTCCAGACCTGCAAATTCAACACAAGCATCATATTCAATTCACCCCACCCAACAATTTCCCTTCTACGCCATAACAAGAAGTTCAGATAAAACACCAAACCATTGTCACATTCGCCCAAGTAACATAAAACAGAACAGAAACAGCGTTAAAATAATTTAATGGGAGAGGGAGCCATAAAACTTACATTGTTTTATGGTTGGTTGCAGAATCGATTGATGTCTCGACAGAAATTGTGACTGACCGGCTAAACAATTGATCCAAACCCTCCGCACAACAGACGCCAATAAATCCCTACTGGGTGAAAAAGCTCACGAGACACTAATAAAATTAAGATTTTACACTCCGATTTTTCATATATAGGGCTTGCCTAATAAAATTAAGATTTTACACTCCGATATTTTATATATAGGGCTTGCCCATTGCTCCCTTGCCCCGTACATGGTAGGAAAGAGAGGATAAACTTCCATTCCTGATTAATGTAATAAAACAAGTTGACCAGGTAAAAGTAGGGTGGCGATAATCTCTATTGACAAGGGGCTATGGGTATGGTTGGTTGGTGGATAAAGTGGGGTGGCAATATTCTCTAGTAAAACGGGCTATGGTTTGTTGGTGGATAAAGTGTGGTGGTAATAATTATGGTAAGCTCTTTTTTAACAAGTGTCACGCAGTGACTATGTCATGCCAAATGACAATGACGTAAATGAATATGGAAATTAATATATTAAAACTATGTCGTCGTCAATGAATCTATATTTTTATTTAAAATAATGGTTGTACAAATGTATAATATAACTGAACTCGACGTTGAGAACTCAGAAAGGTATCGTGGAAAGGTATCCACACTCAAAAATGAAATGTTTCATGTTCATGTAATAGGTGGTTGGTAAATGTTAAAAAGTAAACAGGTTAACGGATGCATTCAAAAATACAAGGAAGTTATGAAAAGTAAATCGTATTCATTGATTTGGGAGAACGACTAAGAATATGCCAGCGTCTTCAATTGTTAGCCATCAAATTAGAATTTTAGATTAAAAGGTCATTAATCGTACTCATTACCAATAGATATACACCTTTGAGCGTAATTATAGTTTTTCCTTTTCTTTGTAAATAATGGCTCTCTATATTTTTCTCTAAGTAAGCACTCATTCTGACAATAACCTATCCTATACTTAATATTTTATACAATCCTAAACACACATCATCTCAATTGATTTAGTTAATGAAATGTGTGATTTGAGGTGATTTTTAAACTACTCCAATGTCCTTCCCTTCATTAAATCTTATTCTATCTTATTGTATGTTCAATTTGCATTTTGTAAACATAGGTTTAAAGTGGAAAATAATCTTATTCTATGTTTAATTGCACTTTGTAAGAGGTTTACGGTGTAAAAGTTAGTGAGATACTTATTCTAAAAGTTAGTGAGATACTTATTTGTTATATGAAGTGATTTTTACAGTGTTTCTTTGTCCTTTCCTTCATTAAATCTTCTTCTATGTTCAATATGTTCGTTCCTCTATTCTTTCATTAAATCTTCTTCTATCTCCATTAAACCTTGTTCTACGTTTAATTTACACTTTGTAAATAAAGATTTACACTTTGTAAATAGAGATTTACAAAGGAATTGATTGAGTTAGTGAAAATCTTATTCTATGTTTAATCTGTTCATTCCTCCATTAAACCTTATTCTAAGTTTAATTTGCACTTTGTAAATAACTATTTACATTGGAATTTTGCACTTCCTAAATAAAGATTTAGGAAGGAATTGATTGAGTTAGTGCAATACTTACTTATGTTATTTTTAACATACATTCTTCTTTCCTTTATTAACTCTTATTCTATGTTTAATTTGCATAATGCAAACGGATGTTTTGGTTTTTGGTTATTATTTTTATAGTACACTGTACTTTCTTTTATTAACTCTTATTTTATGTTTAATTTGCACAATGTGATCCAATATTTGATCCAATACTTGTGGATGCCACATATTCAGATTTAATTTGCACACTGTGATTCAATATTTGTGGATGCCACATATTCAGATTTCCTTTAGACAATGGTGAAAGTGAAACAAAGGTAATTGTTAGCAAGAGAATTCCATACATACATAGCTAAAAGCTAAAGCCCACTTTCATAGTCACACTTCAGCATTAGCGTTTGCTCAAGTGGAAAATCTGGTCAGTTTTGGGCAGTTCATAGTTTTAGTTTGCCCTCTTTGTTTCATTTATGTATGTATTTCTCCGTAATATGATTAAGGTTGCAAAAGACATGAGGGATGAGAATGTCTCATGGGATTAGTTCGTCTTATTCTCCATAAACGCTGACAAGGATGTAAGATTTTATTTGCTTGGTGTATGGATTATAAAAATCAATAATATAATAACAAATCCCATAAAGGAAATGTCATTTAACTGCGTTAAAGTAGAGTCCACTTTGGAAAAAGGAATAATGGACACTATTTTTAGTTAGTCTGGTGGAAGAATCTGAGTCTCTCCATTATTTCTATTTGCCTCAATCTGTATGACATGTGTGTGGTAACAACCTTCAACTCTCATGCGTGCTGTAACAACAGAGCGATGAGACAACAGAGCCATCATTGTGGAGGGGACTGTACGTACTAATCTAATTTACATATCATAGGAAAATGATATATGTATCACCTTGAAGTACATTGTTTCAAAGAACTCCAAGTTTAGAATATTAGATGAGAAAATATGATTGTTCAGCGTCCTGCAAGTAAATATTAGTGATTTTATATTATTAGTCCAAGTGGAGTGTCTTGTAGATCTTTGCACTGCATCCTGCACTCAATTGAGGAGACCAAACAACCATGGAGTTAAATCGCATCAAACAAATTCAGAAAACGCAACAACTATGAACTTATATCTCACGGAAGCAATGAACTTATATCTCACAAAAGCAAAGAGGCTTATAAGTGAATATGTTAGGAACTAGAAAATATGAACTAACAAAAACACAAACATCATAGGAATAGGAATTTACAAAAATGTTGACATGGGTAATGCCTAGATATTACAAATCTACATGCATTGTGATGGTACAGGTCAAGACAAAAAGTGCAACTGCATGGCAATGAAAAACACTATCAATTACACTATCAATTATTCTGGGCACTGAGTGTAAAGTGGACTGTAATTGTAGATTTTGTGGTCTCTATTTCAATTTCTCTGGAGTATGGCGTGGAGTCTACAATTGTATAATGTTTTGTTAACACTGATGTTAATAGGGTTGAAGTTTCAGTTTTTAGAGTTTTTGAGTGGGCTTTGGCTATTTTGTGGTCTCTATTTCAATTTCGTTAATAGTCTTTGACTGAAATTGACTGATGGTGCTAAAAAAATCTAGGGTAACTTGAGATCCTTTTCAAGTAAGGCAACGTAAGGTTATTTTCCAAGTCGAATGGGTGACCAAGCAGGTACGGGGAGCATGTGCAGGGGAAGCATGCACAGGCACGGGGAAGCTCACCCTAGCCAATGTAGCTCAATCTAGATCATGAAGAGATGTTGCGCAGTCTTGAATGATGATCAAATATTAGAGGTTGTGTATATAGTTTTGCTCATTTCTTTCCTATGGCTGGTGGATCTACTGGAATTGTTGTTTGGTAGACAAGGTCCACAGGGGAGTCAAGTCAATTTAAATGAGACTGTATTAATGCGACTATTTACTCCCACCTTTTTTATTTACTGGTGACCATTGGACTCCAAAATCTCCATGAAAAGAGTGATCGACGGGAACCTGAGGAAATCAATTCTCTCATAGCTTTAGTTCCTTCGGATTCTCCGACCTTTTGAGGTTGGTGGTTATGAATCAGTGGATGAAACCACTGCTCCAAAGTGTCTCTCCTTCAACACGACTTCTCGACCGTGCCATCTCCAGGCAGACCCCTTTCGTTGGTGTCATATCCAAAAGAACTATTGGAATGGAACGAGACTTCGCTAACTTAATCCTTCTATATCTAGTTAGGGTTGGATAGTAAAGTGCCTAAGTTGGTTGGTATGGACAGTTGCTTGGATGAAATAGCGTATATGGTCGATCATAACCTGTTTGAGTGAATGAGTATGTATAAATAGACTGCAACTGAAATAAAAATGCAAGTATCCTATGTCATTTTTTTAAATACTACAATAAGATATTATGTGGCTCCTTTACAACCAACACTATCTATGTTTATGTGATGGGTTGTATTCCTACATTCATAAGTTAATGTAGTTTTTTATAATACTATATATCACAGCATGCAATTTTTTAACAATTTTTCTGTAAGTATTATGTAGTTAATATTTGTTTGGTTATTATATGTGCTCTAAGATCTATTCAAACTCGCGATATGCTCATGCAATTTTTTAACAGTTTTTCTGTAAGTATTATGTAGTTAATATTTGTTTGGTTATTATATGTGCTCTAAGATCTATTCAAACTAGCGATATGCTCTAGTTAGGGAATACGACCAATAACAGAAGTTTGTTGCTTACATTGTATATTGCATTATTGGGTATGTATAGTAATATGCAGAGGTCACCACCCTAGTTAGTCTACAATTACATTCCCCAACTCTAGAATCCATGGTTATGTCCAATAAAAAGTGGGAAGAAGCTAGTCGAAGCACCTCATGCAAACTAGATCCTAACCCTAAAACTGTCCTTGTTTAGTGGAAATAGTGTCACTATTGCTCATTCACTCACAACACTCAAATTTGGATAATGTATCCTCTATTGAGGAGTTACATGTTTTACAAAAATTTAGTGGACTTGCTCTTTGCCGAGATAATGGGTAGTCAATTTACAAAACCCACCAAGGCCAAGCCAGCTCGCGAGTGAGCCACCCACCAGATTTCCTTATTGATCCAAAACACTCTCTATCTCTTTGGTAGTCTAGAAATAATCTTAGGCACGCAGAGGGCTTGCCCAGACAGAGTAATATGGATTTTGTGGTTATTACTACTCCTATATTATTGAAATGATTTGGTTATATACATATATCCTTTTTTGGTTTAATTTTATGCGAACTTCATATGGAATTGGGTTGAATTTTGGGACGTGTAACTTATAGAATGTGTACATCTTATTGTATGACTTAGTTAGTAGTTGTAATCTTTGTGCCACTACTATGATATAGTGGTGCTATGATACAACCTACCAGGAATTCCCTGGTAGCTACAATCAACACACTCTCATGTATTATAACAAATTGTATCCAATGAAGTGAGTGAGAAATCCTGCGCAAGATGCAACAACTTTATTAATGGAGAAGTAGTTTGTGGATGAAAAAGCAGCATGGATGGAGAAACAACAAACTAAGTTCCATTGGTGGCAGCTATGGTACAAGCGGAGAAGCATCTAGGTGAGTTGTGACAAAGTAGAAGTGAAATGATTAAAATAGGAGAGTTGTGGCACAAGTAAAATAAAATAGAAGAGATGTGGCACAAGTAAATATGTAAGTTTGGTTTTATATTTGCAATTTTTTTAGAAGAACTTAAACAAATATGCAATCTTGCAGATGAAAAAAAGAGACCTCGCGAAGTACTTGAATACAAGTTGGGACTGTAATAATTTTCAAATGTATCTATCCATTGCTTAGCTATGCTACCATATTTTGCAGAGTGCAATAATTCCATTGCTTATCTATGCTACACACTGTAATTCTCAAATGTATTGAGTCCTCAGCTATGCTTATCGGATTTAACAAATAGGGAAACACTGACACATTTCGCAGACCGTAATTCTCAAATGCATCGAGTCCTCAACTATGCTATCAGATATATCAAATAGGGAAATACCGAGGAAGCTATAAGAATCTCTCATCTATGATATCATATTTAACAAGGGAATGGGTTAAACGCCAGCAATGTTAAAGATATCTTCGACATAAATAATCACTGTTTACAAGAAAAGTTCTTCGTGACAGCATAGTTAGATATTCTGGGAGTTGTATGACCGTCTAATGATTTTAGATATTAGATTTCCAGGCAAGAAATGCTACATACCTAAAACGGTTGATTAGAAACAAATTTCTTCTTTTGCATCATTTTAACTCGATAAAATGGAAAAGCATGCGTCTGTAAAATTCAATTGACTTCACTATGCTTCTGGTGTAGAACAAAGAGCCAATTACATTATTACTTTCATGCCAGATACACTGAACCAACAAAGCCAGAGGGACTCGCATAGCAAATTATACCGCCAGTAAAAAAATCTATGAGGGTAGGTGCGGGAGAGAGGTATCATTCAACGACTTTGAATTTCAATTAAGCAACTGAAATGACTTTATGGAATTTGTGCAGATTGAGTTCGAGATGGTGTGAAGTATTTTTCAAAATCTTACTGTGCTCGATGTCCCTGCAACAACCACATCTTAATCTCTTGTGAAGCTAGAAAATCTCCTTTCATACTATGCAATATTGATGTGCTTTGTCCCTTACAGTCTTAGTTTTCATATAATATTTGGGGCAGGTAACAATCGTGGCAAATAAGAATGAAAAAACTGTTTTTCTATGGTGACATTTCGGAACAGAAACCTGTTTTTTATACTTTCTTATCAATTTGACATGCCATTCCTACGCGCCATTCCTACGTCTAGCTTACCCCAGTATGTTCACCACCATGTGAAACATGCACCATCCTGACCTCCCTCTGCACATTGGATATTGTCTTCTATTTACTATCTTTAGTCTAGGCATTGTCCTCTATTTACTTCTTCAGTCTAGGCAAGGAACAATAGTACAGACTGAAGTCCTTCTGCTGCCTACCTTGGTTGGCTTTAGAGGAAGGAATCAACTTAACTGCTCCGCAAATCGATTTGACTATAGAACAAAGAGAGTTCTTGAACCCAGTAGGCAATTACGACTTCAGACCCCCAAACACCAATCTTTGATTATGAAAATGGGTAGTTGGCGAAGTTTTTTAGATCGACCGGACCAACCCTAGGAGATGAATTGTACCAGAATTATCAGTTCTTACATAGCAGACTCTTAGGGTTAACATCTAAATAGAGTTAGCAAAGAATAATTCTACCACTTACCAGTAGGTTATCCTTCATGTCCTTGAGCTCACATCAATGGCTTACATGAGTCTAAGGATGCCCGTAGCTAAGGTCTTCCCATACAGGGCACTATCGCATCATGTCAATTCTTAATCATATCAGAGCCCCGATCAAGAAAAGAAAGAAGAGTGGCACCTGCATCTTATGAAGCGGCAATGTCTAGGCGGTAGGCGGTGGAGGGAAGGAACACTGATGCCGATTGAAGCCATTTTATGAAGCTAAGCAACGATGTCTAGCGGTGGAGACTACCATGGCCACATTTGTACTCTTCATTAAAACGGTAGAAAAAACTTCTTGAATGAAAAATTAGGTAAGATGCTGCTGAGAGGAAAAATGGTTGGCTGAGCTTATTGGGTGGTTGAACAGGTCTGGCGTACGGCTCTTATTGATTACATATAATCTATCTATTATATTCTATTGTACACCTACTAGGCAGCCAAGGTTGATTACTTTGAGAACTGTGAATACTTGGAGAACTTTGATTCAAGAACTAAGCCCCAAATACGTCACTTGCCCTTCCGCATACAGTACCGACTTACTTAAGATATTGTTTGTCTAACTTACTTAAGATATTGCCTGACTTACCTTGCAGATCAAACACTGAATGGACATAAATTAAATGATATCAATATTTAAGTGCATTAAATGATATCAATAAACAAGCGAGAGTATGTACCAGAACGCTCATGGTGGAGAACGAGGGTAAACAAGGGTATGTACAAGCGCATAGTGGCGGTGCCGTAGAGAATGAAAAACAATAACATATATATATCCCAGCTAATGAATGGCTTTTCTTCATTAGTACGAAGGAGGTGGATAAGCAGCAGGTTCAAAGTAGAGTGGTGGCAACTTTGGATGTAGCGCAATTCCCACCTTGAACCCTGAGCTAAGAAAATGACAGAATGGTAATCACTATCAATGCAGTGGGCATTTATGGCATTTATGAAAGTGCATGGGAAGAATTGAAGCTAGCAATAACACTTCAAACCTATCAGCCAATAAGATTGTAACAAATTTATAATTTTTTTATTTAAAAAAATATGAATACAAACTTCCTAAGTTAAACATTAGAATTTCTGCAAAAAAATTAAAGTCAACCCTAAACTAATATGAAGTCAGTGATGAACTCATCGCTATAGTCCCTGCATCTGGCCTTTCGACAGGGACTAATAAAATAATATTCTTTTCGATGATAAATTCTTGATTCCATTTTTATTTTATGTATGGCATAATAATGTTTTTAAAATATTTTGTCCAATTGTAAATTTATTCACATCTTTGAAAAATTGATGGGAATTTCAACTTTTTAAGTTATCTTATTTTAATGGTCAATGAGAATTTTGTTACAAAATTAATGAGATATTTTTTATCAATATAAGTTTGTTACAAAATTAATGAGTTGTCTAATATTAAGATTCATACATTTTATTATTATGTTTGTTTTTCTCTTGTAAATTAGTGTATTTGTGCAAATAAGTTGTTTATTGCATTGGAACAAGTACAAAATGATGTTGGTAAAAAAGAAGATCCTTGAACAAAACTTTCTCACTCAAAAAGAGTTTGAATGATTGAATGTTATTTTCTAAATTTATTTATTAAATATATCATCATATTTATAAAAATAAATTAGAAGATTGTCAATTGGGTTTAGTTTGGGTGTTTGGGAGGAATGATTGTCATCCTCCCCACTTGGATTCAATTCCCACAAGTGACATGTTGAGTTCATAATGAGTTTATTGTTGTACTTGGGGTCAGTGGTTTATCTTACTCTGTCTATATATAGAGTTGATATAGAATTATTTTACTTAAAATGGATATTGAAATATTTTATTTATGATCGATATTAAAATATTTTTTTTGTTATTAATATTTTTTTAATGTCATGTGTCAACTCCCCCATATCGGGTGACAGGGAAGAGACCGACTGTGGGATCGTCGTCCAAGGCAAGTCGCAACGCGTCCCCTTAGCCTGTTGGCGCCTGTCGCCCTCCTCCTACTCTCATCACCTCATCTCATGCAAAGTAATTGCTTAGGCCAACGGTATAATGCCAGGATCACTCCACCTAGCGGTCATCCCATTCGATCTATGATCGTGATTCTCCGAAGATGCCTTGTCCTTGCCTAGTACATCCTTCCATGCCTGCATTCCATCATGGTTAAGCCCTCCATTGTGTATCACATTACTTATCATCACCGCCCTCACAATGGCATTACCATTACCTCTTCTTATGTCTCATCTCTCATTTCTTACTTCCTTGTTCCTCCATGCATTTGTATCTGCCAACTTTTCCTCATGTTGTTATTCCTCCCCCTCTACAATTTTACCTTACCACAAGTCCCTTCTTCCCCCCTTTCCTTGCCGACTAGACTCATCATTGTGATTCCAATGGCTCGCGGAAGCCATTCGTGACGGGCTCATGGTGGTCCCTCCAGTCATCAATGGGGTCGTTCCGGTCATCGTCTAATCGTTGCAGCTGAAGAATCTTTGGATTCTTACCTTGCCCATACTCCTCCACACATCCAGGATGAAATTGATTTAGACGAAGCTAATGTTCGGGTTCTGTGACGCTTTGTATTTGATGACAAAGTGTTGGATATTGTCGATTCGTGGGTACCAGACATAGGTAATAAAAGGTCGAGGGTTTCCCAATATCTAAAGACCGTGTATATTTATTGGCATTTCAAGCTTATGCTTGGATGCATCATGGAGAATAAGAAGGATAACAAACAGGAAATTCTCCTCCAACTCAATGAAATCCACGGACAGCTCCGACTTTATGACCACAAGTTGAACTTGTTAGCTAAACACCTGGTGGACGTGGATCTCTCTCGCTTCACTCTATCCCAGACCCAAGTGCCTTCAAATGATGACCCACCCTTTGCATAATTGTCATGTTATTTTGTATTTTCTATCTGCTATACACTTTGGGAGGTTTTGGGCTCTTAACCCAATTCCACAATGGTCAAAATAGAAAAAATTGGCAGATTGCTTTTATTATAGGCATAGTCAATAGCTTTCCTTTCAATTATAGTCTTATACTCAGTGATATACAGTCTTTCAGTTTTAAAAGACAGTTCTATCATATCACCATGAACAGCTTGATGCATTGTTGTTGGTTTGGTTTCCCTAGTGGCAGGCCAGCAACAAGATTTTTGTATATTTTTACCATGGCAATATAATGACTCCAAAATTCTTTAATATTAGCTTGGACAAGATGTTAAACTACAACGAGGGTAGTATCTAGTTTTGTGAATGGGATTAAGGTTAAATGCTACTAAAAAGTGGATGATCTCACTAGAAATAGCCTCGGTGATGACCACAAGTGAAATTGACTTTCTTGTGGATATTATTTAGGTTGAAATTGACTTTCTTGCTATACTATTTAAGTTGAAATTGACTTTTTGTCGTGGAGTAGGACCTAAAACTGCTTCTAATTGGCTAAGAGCTTGTTTTCCTCAAATGCAAAGAAATAAGTTAACCACCACAGACTTAGAAACATTTATCAAAAATAAATGTTTGTTTCCTTATGAACCACCAACTAATTATTTTCAAATAGCATGATTATCTTTTAAATAATGGTGATGAATATCCTACATTCACATGATGAATATGAATAATAAGTAACGATGACTATTTTCAATACTAATTGAAAACCAATTTATGATAATTTTCCACCTTCAATTTTTTTTTAAATTTTTTTAAATAAAATCATTTTTTTTAAATTACCATTTTTATTTTAATATAATATTTCTCTTAAATTAAATATTCACCTGAATCCCCATTAAACGAGAAGTACAATGGTCACTGTATAATATTATTAAACTAACTATAATGTGAGAATCCGATGGACTTAAGTCATAGTTTCCACGTCAAAGGGCCCAAAATTCTTTAATTGGTAATGAAATATGTATAAAGTTATAGTTTTCACATCAAATGGCCAAAAAGCACTTAAATACAATTTAATTTAATATAACCATTTGACATGGAGCATATTCCACATAAGCTTGGTTGCCCTTTTGAATTACATGGAGCATATTCCACATAAGCTTGAATAAATGGGCATCTTCCATTATTGTTAAGTCATTGTTGGGTGTATCTTCATGGTAACAAGAAAAGAGATATAAAGGTAGCAATGTATCTATTGTGCCCATTTGAGATGAGTATATATCTTATTTGACTTTCTTTGCGTTTTTTTTTTTTTTTAAATGTATTAATTGGATGTGTTTGTGTGAAATTATAATGGAAAATATTGATTTTGTGAAGGTTTGGAATTTTTTTTTTTTAAATCATATTAATAAAAAAATATCCATAATATATAAGAAAAAAATGAAATGGAATTGATAATGTCAATATCAAAAAATCAAAAATTAAAGTAAGAAATAAAATATAATTGATGGTGGTACATTAGTAAAAAAGAAGGTGGTATAGATAATATAATCAACCAGCAGAAAGGTTGAAGTGGAGAGATGGGAGAGATTGAACGAACATTTTCTCATTTTTCACAATCCATTCCATTTTAAATCCCCATGATGTGTGAATGATCCAGTTGGATCTAGGAATGCTAAAAAAATTGATTATCTCAAATGCAAATGAAAATGACTTCATTGCTTAGAGCTTGATGAGAGCTTTCCAACATATTTTGAACGGCCTCAAACGAACGTCGTAGGAAGAAGTTATGATGTTCTGAAGATTTTGAGCAACAAACAAAAAGTCAAATAGGGCAGGACACGTGGCATCACTGAAAAGGTGACACGTGGTAGTACAGATGACACATGGTAGGTACGGTGTTGACGTGGTACAATACAAATGGACACGTGGCAGGTGATAGGTGGTAGTACGACGTTGATGTGGCTGGGGACATGTGGCAGTACGTGTTGATGTGGCACTGATAGGTGGCAGTGATGTGGCGCTGATGCAAATAGGTTACGTAGAGATGATATGGTCGAATCACAGGCTGCCACATGGCATCCTCTGATTGGTCAATGTTGACAAGGGGTATCAAAATGGTTCAAGTGGAAGGGAATCGAACCTCCAACCTCGGTGGTAATATTCCAACAACTTTAACCACATGCGTGAACTAACCGGGCTACATGACACTTGTAAAGTGTACTGGGAATTAATATATTTAAGTTTTGGTTATAACAAGTTTCCAAAAATAGAGTCTGTTGGGTTTGAACCTGCAACCTCCACCTAATATTCCAATACCTTCACACTATATGCGCTTACCATTGTGCCACATGTGCCCGTTGGTTAAGCCAACAAACGATATTGTAATAAAGTTTGAATTAATGGCCACCGGAGCATATAGGGAGTCGGGTGCGGTTTTGAATCGTCGACCTCCCCTATTTAAACTGGGGGGGCGATCCAATGTAGGACAGAGATTTTCATGCTAGAGAGGAGAGCAGGATTGCATTGGAATGTGTGCAAGGAGATGTATATTTTGGTTTTGCATCATTTTTTGTGCCATAGGGATCTTTGAAAGAAGTATAGAGTGTTTATAGTCAAAATTTTCGATTTTTCGAGACGTAGCTGATTTTGACACTCATATCTGAGTTTGAGTAGCAGATAAGAAGGTCATTGTAAAAACACAAGTTAGAGTCATTAGTGTATCAAGTATTTGAACACTAATAGACGTAGCCCAAGATGGGTCTCTCATTTGGAAGCAGACCCAGAGACGTAGCCCAGGATGGGTGAACTTCGTTAACAACTTGTGTAATGTGCCTTTTTCTTGTTATTTCTATTTCATTCAGTTTCGCACAAATTATTTATCCTTAATGAGGTTTTGGATAAGTAAGTGAATTTATATGTTATTTTGCAAATAGTCCAGACAATCTTAATTTTTTGAATCAGGTTGGATGTTTTTGTTTTTTTTGACAGAAATGGTTAGGATATTTTTATATTAAAAACAATGGACATGCCACTGGGTTTGTTACATCGAAGAATATTTTCTTTTGAACTGGAAAACAAATGCCTGAAGATCTTAACACAGGACATAGTTTGGGAATAAAACTATTTTAGCGATCTAGAGCGACTTTGCGTCATTACATCATTTCTAGCTTGGAAGTTTTTTTTCTTTTTCGACACTGTCCGCCATTCCTTGCTTTGGTCCTGAGAATGACTTTCCATCAGGCCTAGAGGGTCTTCCTCGTCAGTTCAGTTAGATCTACCCAGCTTGAGTTCCGGGGGTCTGGCTGGTTTGGTGACTTGGGACTGACTTCTGCCTGAGCTTCCCCTTTAGTGGGGTCTTTGATTTCGGCTTCAGCTTCAGCTTCTTTTGTTGTTCCATGGGCCTTGCTTTCAGCGTGCGGCTCCGTTGGAGCCCCGGTCCACCAGGTGGGTATTTGGCTCTTGGGTGACCTTTTTTTTTTCGAGTAGTTTTTCACAGTTGCGGGCTATGTGCCCTGTTTTGAAGCAGTTTCTACACCTAAAATTGAGATTCTCATAATCGAGTTTTTGGTTCCTTGAGTAGTCCATGCCTTGAAGAATTATTTTAGCTGGGAAACCTTTGGTGAAATCCATTTCTACACAGATTCGCGCAAAGGTGGAGCGGGCTGGCTTGGAATCCGGGCTTCTGCAGAGGAACTTGCTGAGGCCATTGCCAATGGATTGAAGAGATGCATCCCCCCATAAATGCAAGGGCAAATATGGAAGTCTCAGCCAGACTGGAGCTGAAGAGATACAGTCCATGGAAGGGTCAAAAGAGGGGGTCCATAGTTGCATGGATAGACCTGCTCTGCCCCAGAACCACAACCCTGAGTTAAACACCTTGTCTCTATCGCTTGTAGATTAAAAAACTACCACAAAGAACCCCTTTGCACAGGGGCAAGTAATGCCTTCTCCATCTAAAATCGGGTACCAGTCAGAAGAGATCCAGGAGAGGAGATTTGGAAGATTGGGCCAGAATCCGTTAAACCTGCAAACCAAAGCATGATTGTCGTAATGTCAAGCATGTGTTAGGGCTTCCTGCAACATTTGGATTGAGACTATTGGAGCTTCAAGAACTGCTGCATGCAGCTCGGGCGGATGACCCTAACGAGAGGCAACCTCAGGGGCCGCTGAATGTAGACCGGAGGGTTGGCGTGAAGCTACCTCTTTGAAGGACGGGGATGGAACCGAAGGGATTCCTAAGGATGTTGTCGACGTAGCACCAGGGGGAGCACGTCTTTGAAGGGGAGTCGAGGTCGTAGGAGGAGCCACCACCGCAGCATCACCAGGAGGGGCACCGTCGTGTTGAGAAGAGGGCGAGTGATCCAGGTGGATGTTGGTGGCCACCCGCCTATTCCACTTGGACCCACACCATTGTTTCTTTTAGTTTTTCAGTTTCCTTAATTGTAGCACAATTTACTATTTTTAGCAGTTCTTCGGGTCTTGAACTTTCGGAGCTGTTTTGAGGCCCTAAATGACGTTTTTTGGGCATGAATGCTCCGACGAATATGAGTTCGTTTTGGACTTGATATTTGCTGCCAGCAATGTAGTCCTCGGATAGATCTTTCTAACGATGTATCATGTGCGTCAAACGGAGATAGTATGCCAAAGTTACGACCTTGGAAAATTGATGTACCAATTTACCCCAACGGGGCCCATATTCTGGCATTTCATCTCCTAGGGTTAGGTTTTTGGATGTTTAGGGTTTTCCATTGTTTCTCAGTAATATATAGGCCTTTGAGCCTCATTGTAACAGGTA
>JASDQU010737488.1:7480-95592 GCA_032191745.1 Picea mariana
AAGATTTTTCTGAGCCTGGGCAAACTTTTGGCATAGCAGTAAATACCGAGGATCCCCAGGACATGTTCCAGCTATTGCTTCTATCAAATCCTTTACAATTCCTCTGTAAGTGTCATCCTCATATTCTCCAGGATCCTCTCTCCCGAATTCTCTCATCATCTCCACAAGAAAAGCGAGGTAACAGAGAGCGAACGCAGGTATTATCCACGATCGGCGTTCTTGATCATCGACATCAATGTCCTTCGAAAAGAATTCGACGTCGGTAGATAGGACACTCATGAATTCTAAGTCGATGGTCTTGCCAGCATATGAATCAAAACCGGTGTAACATGGCAGAAGAGGACGCTTCACATGTACCCTAGACGAAATGGCCTGGTTGTAGGCCAGTGTGAATCTTTCAAAACATAATCTGCCCTCTGCATTGTTAGTGATAATATATCTCTCGAACGCACAACGATGGCAAAGGCAGAAGAATCCCCATTTCTCGGACGCCTCGGACTGTCGGAAAGTGCCAGGCACTACAACATCGAAGTACGGGATGGTGATCTCTTCACCTCTGTTTATGTCTTTGGTGGCATGAACCCTCATAATATCGCGGCCTACGTTGATTCTTGCCGCGTTGGGAGTACAGGAATGGTTACTGAGGGACAGACTACATAAATCATTGTTAACAGAACAGTCACAAGACAATGCACATAAAAATCTAAAGACAGAAATCGCACGAATAGCTCACGCCGATCTCTATTTCGGAAATTCAGCCGATCTAGAGTTTGGATTGACTATTCTCTTTTCCCAAAACCCGAAATCAGGGTTCCAGCTCACACACTCACGCACGAGGTTTTAAAGGTCCTTTCCTTCACTGTGTATACTGCACTGGATGCTTCTAATAAGCAACGGCTTGGTTTCTTATAGTGTGCCTGAAATCCAATCCAATGGAGAGAGTGAAATCACTGGAGAATGTGCTCGCCATGAATGGCGGAGACGGAAATACCAGCTATGCTCGAGTTTTTTTATCGTACCAGTTGAGAACGATACAAGTGATAAAGCCTATTCTGGAGCGTGAAATCTGCCAACATATGAGCCTTGACAACCTGAAAGGAGGAGATGGTGTCTTTCGAGTTACAGATTTAGGGTGTGCAACGGGAATTAACACTATTCTTGTGGCCGACACCATCGTCCGAGCCGTCCAAACAATGTCTAGTTCTTGTTCTTTCGAGGTACCAGAATTTCAAGTTTACTTCGCTGATCTTCCTTCCAATGATTTTAACTCGCTCCTTCGCTCGCTGCCTTAACATGAACGATTAAGAGACCGCGCCCATAAAGAGGATGAAGATGAGCGTTATTTCTCTGAGCCTCCTGAGACGAGGTCTTACTTTGCAGCAGTGGTGTCCGGAACGTTTTACAAGAGACTTTTTCCCTCTAGGAGCCTCCATTTTTGTCACACTTCTAGCAGCCTTCACTGGCTTTCACAGGTTCCCAATAGCGTTGTAGACAGGAGTTCTCCGGATTGGAATGGTGGGGCAATTCATATATCGACAGATGATGTGGGTGCCGCCTATTTCTCCCAATTTCGCAAAGATTTTTCTGCATTTTTAGCAGCACGGGCAGAGGAGATGGTACCCGGAGGATACATGTTCGTATGCCTGACGGGTCGTAATTCTGCGGACTTAAAAGAGCAAGACGCTATAGGACACATTTCTCATCATATGGAAGCTACGAGTGATTGAGATGGAGAAAGTGGACTCGTTCAACCTGCCATTCTTCTGCCCAAATGTTGAGTTTGAGAGCATAGTGAAGACGGAGACATCGTTTGATATTGTGGAGAGTGTCAAGTTGTTCAGCGGGCTCCCTCTGCATCCAATTTCAGAGGTGACAAAAGGCGATGAGGAGACGTTCGGGAGGACGGTAGCGAATGGTTACAGGGCAGCGTTCGGAAATCTCGTGAGAGCTCAATTGGGTTCGGATGGGTTAACGAATAAAATTTATTTGAGGATTGAAAAGATGGCAGCTGCCAAATGCCAGGAATATCTGCGTAATCGATGTGATCGGCTTGTGGCCTTTCTAGTTCGAAAATGACATGAAGCATTATTATACATAAGTATTTATGGTCCAGAAGAGATCGTTCAAGCACACCTCCTTACTCTCCTCCGTATGAAAGCCCAGTGCGAAGCCGTGGTGGCTCTCGCTCCTATTCTGACAGATCAAAATCTTGCATCGTATAACATAACATTTCGTTATGTATGAAAATTTCTTTAATGTTGTTTCTTGCGAGGTATTATTAGTGAAGGTGATTCCTGTTGAATATCACCCAACATATCTCCGTTGAACGCTTCTGTCTGCTGTTTTTTTGGATTGGTCTGCAAGCAGAGATCTACTGTTTGGATAGTTTCAACCGTTCAAGTCTCAGAAGACACTCGGCATTAAAACTCACGCATCAAAGGGATTATCCTTACGCCACTTGTCAAAGCTATTAGTAACGGTTTAAAGCAGCTGGCGGAGCATATGGCAGTCGCAGAATTCCAGAAGACAAACTGTTTCATATTTCTCGGAACACAAAGAGATTTTTAGATTTTTCTTTTAAAAGACTGATTGATGTAACAGAGAAAAAAAAGGGGGGCGAGCTGGGGAAAACCTCTTTCGAAGAGGGGCTCTTTTGTAAGCCGAGTTAGTTTGTAAACCAAGAATGGAGTAATACAGAAGACATATTTACTTGAGACTGTGAGATTCATCACGGTCGATTCTTTCAGTATGTTCTCCCTGTTGCCATTATCATATTGTTTATCTCTTCCTCATTTCAGCTGTGTTAAAATTTGTTTGGAATTCATTTTACATGCTTCTTACACAGAGTTGATATATATGTGTTGCGTTCTATGGTGACTGGTCAGAATTTGTTCAAGATAAGCGCTCTGCATCTAGTTATCAGCCTTCTGTTTTTTTTCCTCTAAAGTTGTAGTGAAAATTCATCCTTGATAGATGCTTTCACTGTGATGGCCTTTTCTTTTCTTTTTCTGCTACCGCATCATGATTATCAATTGCTGAAAGATAGACTTACTTTGCCTCATTTTCCGCAAGTTATACAATCATTGCTATTATCTCCTTCCTTCGGTTTTCACTTGACTCCATGCGCAATGGACTGTTTCCCTGATCCAACCCCCAAACTTTAAAAATCCAAAACTATCTTTTACCCATAAATCTGCCCACCATTTTACGCTTACTGAAGATCATATTGTGACATTATCCGAGAGATCCCTCTCGGGTTGGGAGGGGCAGCTTCCAATCCAAAGTGGTTCGAGGTTGCCTCGGGATTGATTTGCATGCAACCCAAATTCAGTTCCGAGTGACAACATTTTAGCGTCGTTGTCGGGGAATCGAAGTTGATATCTATCCCTGGGAGAACAACATTTTCATAGTCCTAAGGCCTGGTTGAGCAGCCGGTCATAGGAAAATATTGGTTGCACATGCTCTGGCGACTCCATTAAAAGTTTTCGATGGTGATTTCACTGGCAGGAGAACTCAGAATTACGGCTTTTATGGTGCCCTGTCAATCTGAAGAAAAGATAAAATCTTGTAGCAATCTGGCAGGACACTTCACAGCAAAGGTTGGTTGAAGACCTCGTTTCTGTTCATAATCTCATGAGGTGGATTGATATAGCATTCAAGCATCATAGGTTCTTGCTAATTACATGAATGGAACTTATTTTTCGAGTAGTTTGCGAACTGCCTTCTCATATTGTGTGCAACAAGTGCGTTCATATGATTATGAAAATTATCTTTGTCTGTTGCACCTACCGGCAAGCCTGCGAAAAGAAGCTTTTGCATTGCGCGCATTCAATATGGAAACAACAAGAGTTAGGGACAATGTTTCAGATGCTAAATTGGCATTGATACGACTTCTTTGGTGGCGTGATACAATAGATAATATTTATAAGAATAAGGTCATTGAGCATCCCATGGCACAGTCTTTAACATCGGTTATTCATGAGCATAAACTAAGCAAACAATGGTTTAAACGGTCCATTGAGGCACGGATTGCAGATTCAGAGACAGAAAGCACTCTGTGACTGTTGCTGACTTAGAACAGTATTCAGAGAACACTGCTTCTGTCCTCTTGTACCTCACACTTCAGGCTAGGGGAATCTAGTCGACCACTGCAGATCATGTTGTTTCCCATAATGGAAAAGCAAGCGGCCTTGTCCTCTTCCTCAGAACCACACCGTATCATGCGAGTCGACGACGCTCATACATTCCACACGAGATTGCGGCTAAACGTGGATTGTCACAAGAAGATCTATATAGAGGAGAATATAGTGAAGCTCTGGAAAATGCCATGTTTGAAATTGCAGCTACTGCAAATGCACATTTGGAAATGGCTCAAGAACTTTCATATGTGGTACCTAAAGCTGAACTGCCCGTGCTCTTACCTGCAGTACCTTGTCGGATTTTGTTGGATTCCCTTCAGAAAAGGCATTTCAATGTTTTTGATCCAGGTCTAACTCGGGGTATCTCAGGAGTTTCTCCTCTATGGGTTTTACTAAAACTAAGGTGGCACAGGCTACAGGTTACTGCTTTCGCTTTTGGGTCGCCCAATGGATGAAGGCACCTAGTCTACTGTTCTTGGCACTTTACGGGAAAGTACCATCCCTAGATGGAGCCTATGTTGTAACAGATATTGAAAATTTTCGAACTTACTGAGGCACTTTCGCCCAAATTTAACAACAGATGAAAGCCTTCTTCATCTCCTCCTCAGCCCTATCTATTGCATAGCTACAGACACTATAAATCTCAGAGTCTTCTGTGTCCTTGGCTACTGCTTCTGCTGCTGCAAGATTTTTCCGAGCCTAGGCAAACTTTTGGCATAGCAGTAAATACTGAGGATCCCCAGGACATGTTCCAGCTATTGCTTCTATCAAATCCTTTACAATTCCTCTGTAAGTGTCATCCTCATATTCTCCAGGATCCTCTCTCCTGGATTCTCTCATCATCTCCACAAGAAAAGCGAGGTAACAGAGAGCGAACGCAGGTATTATCCACGATCGGTGTTCTTGATCATCGACATCAATGTCCTTCGAAAAGAATTCGACGTCGGTAGATAGGACACTCGTGGATTCTAAGTCGATGGTCTTGCCAGCAGATGAATCAAAACCGGTGTAACATGGCAGAAGAGGACGCTTCACATGTACCCTGGACGAAATGGCCCGGTTGTAGGCCAGTGTGAATCTTTCAAAACATAATCTGCCCTCTGCATTGTTAGTGATAATATATCTCTCGAACGCGCAACGATGGCAAAAGCAAAAGAATCCCCATTTCTCGGATGCCTCGGACTGTCGGAAAGTGCCAGGGACTACAACATCAAAGTACGAGATGGTGATCTCTTCACCTCTGTTTATGTCTTTGGTGGCATGAACCCTCATAATATCGTGGCCTACGTTGATTCTTGCCGCGTTGGGAGCACAGGAATGGTTACTGAGGGACAGACTACATAAATCATTGTTAACGAAACAGTCACAAGACAATGCACATAAAAATCTAAAGACAGAAATCGCACGAATAGCTCACGCCGAGTTCTATTTAAGAAATTCGGCCGACCTAGAGTTTGGATTGACTATTCTCTTTTCCCGAAACCCGAAATCAGGATTCCAGCTCACACACTCATGGAGGAGGTTTTAAAGGTCCTTTCCTTCACTGTGTATACTGCACTGGATGCTTCTAATAAGCAACGGCTTGGTTTCTTATAGTGTGCCTGAAATCCAATCCAATGGAGAGAGTGAAATCACTAGAGAATGTGCTCGCCATGAATGGCAGAGACGGAAATACCAACTATGCTCGAGTTTCTTTATCGTACCAGTTGAGAACGATACAAGTGATAAAGCCTATTCTGGAGCGTGAAATCTACCAACATATGAGCCTTGACAACCTAAAAGGAGGAGATGGTGTCTTTCAGGTTGCAGATTTAGGGTGTGCAACGGGAATTAACAATATTATTGTGGCCGACACCATCGTCCGAGCCATCCAAACAACGTGTAGTTCTCGTTCTTTCGAGGTACCAGAATTTCAAGTTTACTTCGTTGATCTTCCTTCCAATGATTTTAACTCGCTCCTTCGCTCGCTGCCTCAACATGAACGATTAACAGACCGCGCCCATAAAGAGGATGAAGATGAGCATTATTTCTCTGAGCCTCCTGAGACGAGATCTTACTTTGCAGCAGTGGTGTCCAGAATGTTTTACAAGAGACTTTTTCCCTCTAGGAGCCTCCATTTTTGTCACACTTCTAGCAGCCTTCACTGGCTTTGACAGGTTACCAATAGCGTTGTAGACAGGAGTTCTCTGGATTGGAATGGTGGGGCAATTCATATATCAGCAGATGATGTGGGTGCCGCCTATTTCTCCCAATTTCACAAAGATTTTTCTACATTTTTAGCAGCACGGGCAGAGGAGATGGTACCCGGAGGATACATGTTCGTATGCCTGACGGGTCGTAATTTTGTGGACTTAAAAGAGAAAGGCGCAATAGGACACATTTCTCATCATATGGAAGCTGCGATTGATTGAGAAGGAGAAAGTGGACTCGTTCAACCAGCCACTCTTATGCCCAAATGTTGAGTTTGAGAGCATAGTGAAGACGGAGACATCGTTTGATATTGTGGAGAGTGTCAAGTTGTTCATCGGGCTCCCTCTGCATCCAATTTCAGAGGTGACAAAAGGCGATGAGGGGACGTTCGGGAGGACGGTAGTGAATGGTTACAAGGCAGCGTTCGGAAATCTAGTGAGAGCTCAATTGGGTTCAGATGGGTTAATGAATAAAATTTATTTGAGGATTGAAAAGATGGCAGCTGTCAAATGCCAGGAATATCTGCGCAATCGATGCGATCAATTTGTGGCCTTTCTAGTTCGAAAATGACATGAAGCATTATTATACATGAGTATTTATGGTCCATAAGAGATCGTTCAAGCACACCTCCTTACTCTCCTCCGTATGAAAGCCCAGTGCGAAGCCGTGGTGGCTATCGCTCCTATTCTGACAGATCAAGATCTTGCATCGTATAACATAACATTTCGTTACGTATGAAAATTTCTTTAATGTTGTTTCTTGCGAGGTAGTATTAGTGAAGGTGATTCCTGTTGAATATCACCCAACATATCTCCGGTGAACGCTTCTGTCTCTTGTTTTGTTGGATTGGTCTGCAAGCAGAGATCTACTGGTTGGATAGTTTCAGATGACACTCAGCATTAAAACTCATGCATCAAAGGGATCATCCATACGCCACTTGTCAAAGCTATTAATAAAGGTTTAAAGCAGCTAGCGGAGCATCTGGCAATCGCAGAATTTCAAAAGACAAACCATTTCATATTTCCCGGAACAGAAAGAGATTTTTAGATTTTTCTTTTAAAAGACTGATTGATGTAACAGAGAAAAAAAAGGGGGGCGAGCTGGGGAAAACCTCTTTCGAAGAGGGGCTCTTTTGTAAGCTGAGTTATTTTGTAAACCAAGAATGGAGTAATACAGAAGACATATTTACTTGAGACTGTGAGATTCATCACGGTCGATTCGTTTAGTATGTTCTCCCTTTTGTCATTATCATATTGTTTATCTCTTCCTCATTTCAACTGTGTTAAAATTTGTTTGGAATTCATTTTACATGCTCCTTACACACAGTTGATATATATGTGTTGCGTTCTATGGTGACTGGTTAGAATTCATTCAAGATAAGCACTCTGCATCTAGTTATCAGCCTTCAATTTTTTTTCCTCTAAAGTTGTAGTGAAAATTCATCCTTGATAGATGCTTTCACTGTGATGGCCTTTTCTTTTATTTTTCTGCTACCGCATCATGATTATCAATTGTTGAAAGATAGACTTACTTTGCCTCATTTTCCGCAAGTTATACGATCACTGCTATTATCTCCTTCCTTCGGTTTTCACTTGACTCCATGCCCAATGGATTGTTTCCCTGATCCAACCCCCAAACTTTAAAAATCCAAAACTATCTTTTACCCATAAATCTGCCCACCATTTTACGCTTACTGAAGATCATATTGTGACATTATCCGAGAGATCCCTCTCGGGTTGGGAGGGGCAGCTTCCAATCCAAAGTGGTTCGAGGTTGCCTCGGGATTGATTTGCATGCAACCCAAATTCAGTTCCGAGTGACAACAGTCATAATTCCCCTATTACAAGAAATAAAGGATATCTCGATTTATAGTAAGGTAATTAAGGAACTGTGTATCAAAAATCCAGGTAGAAAACAAAAAGATCCTCCAACAGTGCATTTGGTAGGAGAATTGTCTCAATACATATCAGAGCAGCCTAGGTTCACAAAGTATGCAAATCTTGGGAATCCAATAGTAACGATAATCATTAATTAGATTCCCATTGGAAATACTCTCATAGACCTATGGGCAGCCATTAATGTTGAAACACTTCATTCAACCTACCCCAACTATTCTGGAATTGGCAGATAAAATGAAAGTTATACATGCGGGGATATTGGATGATATCATAGTCACATTAGCATCATGGGAATATCTGGTATGCTTCCTTGGCATTCATTCAAAGGATATTTCTAAAGGCCATCCCGTTATCTTGGGAAGACCTTGGTTAGCTACTGCCAATGCATTCATTGGTTGTCAAGAAGGTGAAATGACTATCTCTAATGGACTTTCTATGAAGAAACTTATGATATATCCACCAGCCCAACCTGTTACAGAAAATATATGGTGGAATGAATGTCCATATGAGAACAAAAGCTGGGAAGAACCCATGTTTCCTAGTGATCACTCTTGGTAACTTCAGAAGAAAACAACAACGAATGTGTTAAATTAATTCATTTCCGCAATCACATGTGTTGATTTTCCTCAATCTTTCCCTCAATTTGATTATATGTTTGGTGAATAATTTCAAGAACATTTGGATCCATCAACTCTTTCTTCAACATCTTTAATATTTGAAATAAATGAATATGTCGGATCCTATACCATGCCTTATGATATTAGTCTTGGAGAATTTCTACATATCAATTTAGGACTAGATGCATATCAACAAGAACAATTAGTGAACATCCTTAAGGACCAATCAAGAGAATTTTCCTAGGAATATATCGATATGTAGGGTATACACCCTGACACATGCATCCATCATATATATACCCATGCATAAGTAGCACCTATTAGGAAACCTCAGAGAAGGATGAATCCGACACTAAAATATATAGTGAAAAAAGAAATATAGAAACAACTGAATGTTGGTTTTATTTATCCAATTTATGACAACAAATGGGTGTCCCCACTTGTAGTATTTCCAAAGAAATTAATCGGAAAATGAAGAATCTGTGTTGACTTCCAGAAACTTAATAAAGCCACTCTTAAGGATTGTTTTCCTCTTCCATTCATTGACCAAGTCTTGGATACTTTGTCAAGGAAGCAATACTTTTCCTTCCTTGATGTATATAGAGGATGCAATCAAATTCTAATAGCACCTGAGGATCAGGACAAGACTACTTCCACTTGTCCTTGAGGCACGTATGCTTATAGGGTCCTACCATTTGGTCTGTGTAATGCTCCTGCCACCTTCCAGCAAGCAGTATTAGGGATATTTATTGATCTCATTCATGACTGTGTGGAAGTGTATATGGATGATTTTACTGTATATGGTAATACTTTTCAAGAATCCCTAGATAACCTGAGAAAATTTCTCATTAGATGTCAAGAGATGAATTCGTCCTTAAGTCATGAGAAGTGTAAAATGTTATTGAATGAAGGAGTAGTCTTAGGGCATCATTTTTCATCCGAGGGGATTAAGTGGATCCTTCTAATATTGAAGTAATTTTCAAACTACCACCTCCAAAGACTCCAAATGAGGTGAGAATATTTCTTGGATATGTCGGTTACTACCGACGATTCATCGAAAAGTTTACGAAAATTGTCGCACCAATGTTCCAATTGCTCACAAAATATGTTGACTTTCTTTGGACTGACCATTGTCAAAATGCCTTTGAAAACTTAAAAGATAAATTGTCTATGGCGCTAGTTCTTCGAGGAACCAATTGGGCCCTTCCATTTCATATATCTACTGATGCCTTTGATACTGCAATAGGAGGAGTGTTAGGACAAAAAGAGGACCAAAATTCTTGTGCCATTTACTTTGTAAGTAAAAACTTGACTCCTGCTATAATAAACTATATAATCACTGAGAAAGAATTCTTAGCAGTCATCCATGCCATTAACAAGTTTCGCCATTATATTACAAGATATGAAGTTTTTGTACATACGTATCACTCTTCCATTAGATTTCTTATGAACAAACCTATTACCAATAGCTGAGTAACTAGGTGTCTCCTTTTATTACAATAATTTAATATCACTGTCATTGATTGACCAGGAAAAGAGAACTTAGTAGCTGAATTTATCTCTCACATTAATCATGAAGGTGATATTGATCTTGTTGATGATAGTTTTCTAGATGAGAATCTCTTTTCCATCTTTGTAAACACTCCATGGTTTGAAAATATGGAAAATTATTTAGCCACTAGAAAATTACCATCTCATTTGTCACCTCATGAAAAGCGTCGAATTATAACAAAAAGTGATAACTACTCATGTCTTAGCCATAAAAAATTTCATACTGGACCAGATTTGATCATTCATAGATGTGTCCGGGAAGACGAGATAGAAAAAATCCTACAAAATTGCAATGATGGACCATGTGGTGGTCATTTTTCCGATAAACGTACAACATACAAGGTTTTACATTCAAGATACTATTGGCCTAACATTTTTAAAGATGCTGCCAAATATGTAAGAAGTTTTGATAGTTATCAGAGGATAGGAAAACCCACATTAGCTGATGAAATTTCTTTACATACCCAGGTTATGAATGAAACTTTTGAGAAATGGGCCCTTGATTTCATAGTACCAATTTCCCCCATGTCTTGTAAAAATAATTATATTCTTGTTTGCACAGATTATGTAACTAAGTGGGTAGAGGCAAAAGCCTTTTTTAGGGCTACTGAAAAATCTGTTGTTGATTTTATTTATGAAGATACTTTTACCCACTTTGGTGTTCCTCATGATATTGTCACGGACCAGGGTACACAATTTACTTCTAATCTGATGAAGGAATTAACAGAAAAATATGAGATAAAACATCGTAAGTCCTCTCCATACCACTCACAAGCTAATGGTCAAGTAGAATCAACAAACAAAGTATTGGAAACTATCTTGACTAAAATTGTCCAACTACACTATAGAGATTGGGCTCATAGACTTCCAAAGGATTTGTGAGCATATCGCACCACATGGAGAAACACCACTGGACATACCCCATATGAACTGGTTTATGGAAAACAAGTACTCTTACCTATTGAATTCCAAATAAGAACCTTTCATATTGTTGCACAGTTGGGATTAGATTTAGATGAAGCACAAAAACAACGATTCCTACAACTGAATGAACTGGATGAAATTAGATAGGATGTTATCCAAAGGACAATTTTAGTTCAAAATAAATGAAGCAAAAGGCATGATAAATTCATTAAAAAGAAGTAATTTCAACTTGGAGATTGGGCTCTATTGTTTGATTCAAGGTTTAAAACTTTTAAGTGTAAACTTACCACTCGATGGTTAGGTCCTTATGAAGTGGTTACCATGTTTGATAATGGGGCTGTAAAAATAAAAACAATTGATGATGGACAAGCCTCTTTTGTAGTAAATGGGCATAGACTTAAACTTTAGCATAAACATGTTTCTAAAGAAGAATTTTTGCAAGTCATTTCAGCCGACAAGGCATTGGCATTGGTGGATGGGGAAGTTTCTTCTCCTTTTCCCTATTCTTGAAATATTTTGTTTCTCTGTTGTACATATGTAAATATTTTTTAGTGCAATTTTTGACAAACAGTTTTAGAAGTTTTACAGATATTCACAAATGGACAATTTCAAGAAAATGAAGAAAAAGGGAAGTATTTTACTTCAAAATATGTTACTATACTTAAATTTCATCATCTTAATGGGCATCATTTGAGTAATAACTAATGTTATCATGATTAAAAATTGTTTTYCATTTTTAGTTTTTTTTACAAGAATTCTATCTTCTTTTTAACCTAGACTTCCAGGGAATCTTTTATAACAGCTTCTCATAGCCCTCAACCACCAGAAAATATACTAAAAGAAAGTGACATTGATCTCATCAAACCTAGAGGTTACTAGTACAATCCATCCAGATCTATGAGTAGGTGAGTAGAGTATTTTTATAAAAGAGTAGCAAGAAGGTCTAACTGACGGTTAGCCATGGAAACATCAATTTAACTTCAATAGAATAAGGTGGGTAGGGCCTACAAATATCTTCTTTTTTTTTAATTTTCCAATGGTTCCATCCATTACACATTAAAATGATCGATTGTGCCATATCTTCGGATTGGTTATACTCACTTAAGTCTCCTTACATCAGGACAATCTATAAAGGTAATATATATAAAAGAAAAAAAACATCCTCCAACTTAAATACCATCCCAGTCTGTAAAAGGTTTTCAGAGTTGCCTCCCCATCTTCTTGTAAAAAGAAACATTCATATACAAATATTAAAGGTGAGGGTAAGGACTATTATCTGCTATAAAAAGGGTGTAAGAGGCTATCCCGTCAGGATACTAAACAAGTATGTTGGAAGCGGGTACCGGCCTATGGTATGACTAGGCAAACCTGTCGGAGTACAGAACAGGCTTGTTGGAAGTGGGGCATTCTACCTAGAGAGGATGATGATTTACAAATAATATGTAATAAGTCCTGGATTTTAAAACTTGTCTTGATGTATGGCACTACTTGTGGGCATGGTTAAAAAGGAGTATGCATGGTTAAGTAAAAGTAAATGAACTCCATTCACTTGCCATTGCTAACTTGAATATGATCTTAATACCCTCTTGTCTAACTCTTATTAACTATATGTAAGATTTTTTGTCTTACAGGTGGGGCCATGATCTTAACTATTTTGCTAGGCTAACATGTGAAATTTACCTATACACTTGGAAGCAATAAATCTCAGGGTCTTGGAAGGATTGACCAGTTTCCTATATGATTGATTTTGGAAATGATACTATGCTTAGGAGGGAAGGGATTTCCTGAGCCAACAGTGGTTAATTTGCTTAGGAATTCTATGTTAAAAGGCTATATGATTTCTGCCATGAAAAGATATACCATGAAACCATTATTTTTCACAAAATTTATCAAGTTGTATATGTCGTCAATTGTTAATAGTTGCATATCATGATGATGAAAGATGATCAATTATATACTATTTTAGTAATCGCATAACTGCTTTGTTCGTGTGTAGATAAAAATCTTGGTACTACATCACAATTTTGGTTTATGGATCTCTGCTCATGACCAATAAAAGGGAGAACTGATCAAAGAAGTTGTATATCTTAATTGTTCCAAGAGAGAGGGGGATGTTCATAACTCAACAATTTTGTTCTTTCTAGTCATAAACTTCCTTCTCCACTACAGAGATTGGAACCCGTCTAAGAAACTAACACCTCTTTGCTCAAGCATTCTCCGTTGCAGTTATATTTCAATAAAAGCAATTAGAATGGATACTTCAGTTGCAACCATCCTCTCATCCACTTTGGCATATAGGAGCCTTGCAATCCAGTGACTTTGGAAATTACAAGCCTATTGTTGAGTGATGTGTTATTTTCAAACATGATGAAGTGTCGGACGGAGTGTTGGATGAGGTACTCTAGCAAATATTGTAACCTGTAAGGGTGATTTAAAATTCTTCAGGTAAATATCAATTGGAATCCAACTTAGAACATTGTTTAACATATATGGGTTAATATATAAATTTGGATCATATGGTTTAACACATATAATTTAACATATTCAAGTTACTCTATGCATGATAAATATTTTGATCATAATGTCCAAGTATTTGACTTGGACATTTATCAAATCATTATTTCAAGTAGTAACGATTTTGAAGGTGGCATGCATAACCATTAATGATGGTGTTTGTTTCTCATTAATCCCAAGTAGAACCCGTGATTTCAAACGCTTGCTCGCATTTCTATTTAGGGAAACAAAGTACTCCACATTTCCTCTGTTTTTCCTTTGTTTTCCTCTGTTTTTCCTTGCCACCATGTTGAATCACCACGAACCCTCCGCATATGACAAATTGTTAGTTATCCTTGAGTTCGTAGCCTACAGAGAGATCTTCCTCTGCAGAGTATGGGGGCAGTTCCTGTTAGCTTTTTGGCTCGATGGTACTTTGCATGTTTTGTCTTGTATGCGGATGTTACCTTATGTTAACACTACTAGGCACTTAACTTTGTAATGGGTTTTTATAAAGTTGTAAAGTGGTTATTTTATTAAAGTGACTTTTTAATAAAGTGAACCTTCTAATTTTAAAGTGACGTTATTTCATAAAGTGCACTTATGTAATAAAGTGAAATGTATTTTAATATTTTAAGTGATTCATTTTGGAGGGAATGAATCATGACCCTTGATCTTGAAAAAAGAAAGATTAGATCGTGGCCTTTGGATTTAGAGTTGGGGAAAGTGAAAAGACACTTTGGAAGGAAAAGGTCATTTTCAGATTTATAAAAGAATGCATTGGGTAGTGTGCAAGATACATTGAGAAAAAGAGAAAGAGAGATTTATGAGGAGAGTTTGGAGAGGAAAGTGAGCAGCAAGAGTTGGCACATTTCCCAAGAGAACTTGGGCACAAATCCCAAGGAGAAATTCTATGTTTTGGAGAGTAGATGAGTTATGTGTTGAACATGTCATATTGTACGGATCCGTATAGGCTGTATAGCAGCAAACCTTGGCACAGAAATCGAGGCAAGAGATGGCACATTTTTTGAGGCAGACTTTTCTAGGTTTTTCTAAAGGAGGTCGGTCGTATGAACAACAAGGTACAATAGCCTATTGCTGGAAAATTTATCGAGGTGCTATTTTCAGCAAATATGTACAGTTGTACGAACTTGGCACGAATTATGAGGAAAATTTTTGGTGGGATTGTTTTTGTGTTGTAAGTGGTTTTTCTCTTAGCTGGAAATGTATTGTGGTTGTTGATAAATCTTTCCTAAAAATAATATAAGCTCTCTCTCTCTCTCTTTGGGTTTCCCCACATTGAGGTTTTCCCTGGATTTTTCCTAAGTTTCTAAGTTATTCATGGGTGATTGAATGTTGTTCATTGTGTTTATTCTCATTGCATATTTACTTAGCAATGTGTATTTTTGCTTATGGAAATTTATGAATGTGGGTTTTAGACATATCAGAGTTCATGCAAGATAGTTATCTCTAGGTTTCTAAGTGTATGGAAGAATTGTTAGCTTGTTGATTTTGTCATTAAAATTTACATGGTATTAGAGATTGGTCTCTAAGTGATGTTGAACAGTGAGATTTTTGGGAAAGGTTGAAGGGGGGCAATTTGTGATTGTTTTCCTTTAATTGTGACAGGGAATAGGGTTGCATGTATTAGATTTGAGGATAAGTTGGATGGAATTTCCAACTATTTGCAGTGGAAGGTTTGGATGTTAGTTGTTCTCAAGGAGAGATATATTTGGAACTATGTCGGTTATGTTGTTGTGGTTCCCGCATCAGATCTTGTTTCTTTGGATTTGCATGAGGTCAAGGAGGCCAAAGCTCAGAGGATTATTCTGGATGGGGTGAAGGATCACCCTATTCCATAATTGGTTGAGAATAAGACAACCAAAGATATGTCGAATGCACTTAAGAACGTATTTGAGGTGAAGAATGAGAACCGGAAGATGGCCTTGAAGGCTAAGTTGCATGATACCAAGATGGGTAAGGAGGAGAGTGTTTCATCTTATCTTACCTAGGTAGGTCAAGTGAAAGATGAGTTGGTTGTTGTTGGAGAGGTCATATCGGATTCAGAGTTGGTGAGGATAGACTTCAAAGGATTCACCAAGGAACGGGAAGTCTTCGTAAAGTGTGTGGTGGGTCGTGAGAATCTTCCATATTAGAGCATATTGTGGGATGATTTCACTCAGGAGGAGATCCAGGAAAGATCTCAGAGTAGTGGACTGAAGACAGATGGAGTTGATAAGAATGTTGTTGTTACTGCAAAGAGGAAGAAGAAAGGAAGTTCTAGGAAGGACTTGCGTAAAGTCATATGTTACTATTGTAACTAGTTGGGGCACCTTGCTTCTCATTGTCCTGAGAGGAAGAAGAAGAAGAAGAAATCGGAGGGGCCTGAGACAACTACTACAACAGCCATGGAGGAATTTGCTTCCAAGTATGACAGGGAATTTTCTTTGGTTACCCTAGTTTCCAATGTCTGTAGTGGAGGATTTGGAGGTGATATCAGATGGATTGTGGATAGTGGAGCCTCTTGCCACATGATGGGAATCTGGCGAGTATTCCTAAATATCACAAAGATAGGTCCTGGCCAAAAATTGGTAAATGAAGGTGGTATGGTGCGAGATGTACGTGGAGTTGGAAGGGTTAGATTCCAACTTGAGTATGGAGGATTCCTAGAGCTTGATGGAGTTCTCTTTGTTCCAGGGTTGAGGGTTAACTTTTTCTCAGTCTCATCCTTGGAGGATGTAGGATATTGCACATTGTTCAAGAGGGAACATGTCTCTATCTACAGGGAGAGAGCAGACTCGATGGAACTGCAGTTGATCAGTGATCAGGTGAAAAGGTTGTATATGTTGCTAGGAAATCCTTCAGTGTATGATTCAGTGCCAGATGAGGAGCATGAGGAGGCTCCTAAGACTATGGTGGGCCCAAGGATTCAGTCTTGCATTCTTAGAGAAGAGAGCGAGTCTCTTCTGAGCACTGGCAGGAGGCTCATCCAGTGTGGTCGAACCAATGCTCAAGGTGGAGTGGATTCTCCAAGGAGCTTAGGGTTTCAAGTCGCTGTTAGGAGAAGATATTCTAGTTCAAGTTATGTGCAGGTGTTGAGGATAACTCCAGGTTCATAAGGAGCTCCTACAGAGTAAAATGTGATGGGACCAAATGATGGAGATGCAGCGAGTACATCCCTCGCTAAGAGGGAGTGTTATATTTTTAGCTTGGGAGGTACTCCGCATGTTTTTTCTTGCATGTGGATGTTACCTTTTGTTGACACTACTAGGCACTTAACTTTGCAATGGGTTTTTATAAAGTTGTAAAGTGGTTCTTTTATTAAAGTGACTTTTTAATAAAGTGCACCTTCTAATTTTAAAGTGACTTTATTTCATAAAGTGCACTTATGTAATAAAGTGAAATGTACTTTAATATTTTAAGTGATTCATTTTGGAGGGAATGACTCATGACCCTTGATCTTGCAAAAGGAAAGATTAGATCTTGGCCTTTGGATTTAGGGTTGGGGAAGGTGAAAAAAAACTTTGGAGGGAAAAGGTCATTTTCAGATTTATAAAAGAATGCATCGGGTAGTGTGTAAGACAAATTGAGAAAAAGAGAAAGAGAGATTTCTTAGGAGAGTTTGGAGAGGAAAGTGAGCAGCAAGAGTTGGCACATTTCCCAAGAGAATTTGGGTGCAAATCCCAAGGAAAAATTTTATAATTTGGAATTCAGCTGAGTTATTTTTTGAACATGTTGTACTGTACGGATCCATACAAGCCGTCCAAAAGCAAACCTTGGCATGGAAATTGAGGCAAGAGGTGGCACAATTTTCGAGGTAGATTTTTCTAGGTTTTTCTTAAGGAGGTCAATTGTACGAACAAAAAGGTACAGTATCCTATTGCCGGAACATTTATCGAGGTGATTTTTCAGCAAATCCATACAGTTGTACGGACTTGACACGGATTATGAGGCAAATTTTTGGTGGGACTTTTTTTGTGTTGTAAGTGGTTTTTCTCTTGGTTGGAAATGTACTGTGGCTGCTGATAAATATTTCCTAAAACTAATAGAATCTCTCTCTCTCTCTTTGGTTTTCCCCACATTGGGGTTTTCCCTAGATTTTGCCTAAATTTCTGAGTTATTCATGGGTGATTGAATGTTGTTCATTGTGTTTATTTTCACTGCATATTTACCTAGAAATGTGTATTTCTGCTTATGGAAATTTATGAATAGGTTTTAGACATATCAGAGTTCATGCAAGGCAATTATCTCTAGGTTGTTAAGTGTATGACAAAATTGTTATCTTGTTGATTTTGTCATTAAAATTTACAATTCCTTGCCAGTTTGCAGGGGCACGACGATGATGTTTCCCTCCAGTTATCCCTCGGGTTCGATGACAAGCTTGCTCGCGTTGGTTCACTTGTTTTTCCAGTCTCCGAGGAGTCTATCATTTTTTCCACAAAACTCCCACGATTTGGAGACAAATGGTTCAAGGGTTACCGGCTCCCACGACAGAGTTATAATCAGGTTTTTATACCAGAATATCAGACTATTTTTGGGGCTAAGGGTTATTCCAAGGGCTGGATTAGAGATGAATTTCTTAACCCTCAATCATCATGACCAATATAGTCACTTGTGAGGGTAATTATTCCACCTTTAAGGCTTGCCATTTTCACCTCTTAGCTCACTTCCAGTTTGGTAAACCTTTGAATTTTTCGTTTTACTTCTTGAATAGTCTTGAGAAGATGTCCTCCCAGGTTCGTAAGAATGTGACAAACACTAGCCATATCCTATTCCATAATGGCCTTATCAAACTCCTAGTTGTCTCAGAATTGAGGAAACAAGACAGAACCTGGGATGATTTCCTTTACCAGTTTTTGAACCCTCACTTGACAATTAAAACAACAAAAAAATCAATTGATTTTGGGACTACTAATCCATCTCACTCTCATCCTCCTAAGTCGCAGATCACTCTAATTAATCCTACTCCATCATCTTCTAAGAAGCCTAAGAATCCTATTGTTGATCCTCAATTGTCATCAACTCATATTGACTCTAAACAGAATAAGATGAATGACTCTTTTCACCATGATTTTCCTCCAATTCCTACAAAGAGGTGAGGTGCTAACAGGTTCAAAGGACAACCATCTCGTAGGTGCACTCAAAGTATGGTTGGAAAGTTCAATAAAAATCCTCCAGTTACCTCAGACCCTATTCAATTATCCTTTGATCATGAGATTCCTCACAAGAAGCTTAAATAAGACTCTACAGGATATTCTAAGCTTGCCAAAGAAACTAATTTTAAATCTGTCATGCATGGTCTTCCTCAAGAGGCCACTATTGCACCTTCTCCTAGAATTCATAAACCTTCTACAAAGTGTGAAATGCCTTCCACATCCACTGATAACCCTAAGCCTTATGAAAAAATTTCTTAATCCCCAACTGTTGAACAGTTACAACAAGAAAATGTGCAGCTGACCCAACGTCTCTGAGAATACAAAACATTGGATCGTCATCTACACCATGAAAAAATTTCCCTACAAGCCAAGGTGAATTCTCTGTAGCGTTTGGTTGACAATATGACTACTACCAATCACAATTTGAGGATGAAGTTGAAGCAACGGAAGAGGCCTAAGCTGAAGTCTCCAGTACATGAGGAAAGAGCCCCTAAAGATTAATCTAGATCAGGTCACTACCTCAGGAGTATAGTTATGTTTTGGAAATCCATTTTTCTTTCTAGAGGGACCTACAAAACCTCGGGAGTGGGGGAGATGATGACCCCATGTTTTTCCTACTTTTTTCCTACTATAAGTCTCTTTTTGTACATAATGACCATGCATTTTGTATCTCCATTTATTTTCTTGAGCTTATTATCGGGTTATTTTCATCAAATCGATATAGAATCAGAATGAGGTATGTATTGCATTCATTTGATAGCTTAATATGAGATTTATGTTTAATTAAATGAATTCCATTGCTTAATATTTTCTATTTTTTATTAAACAGGAAAAAGGTGTGATTCATACCTTCATCTGTTCCTCATTACAGAACTCAGAGCGCATCATATTTGGTCGTTAGCATACTTGTGGGTGTTTTCGGGCAAAACTAGAACATGGGTTTTTCACCCATTATTGCCCTCTTGTTATGAATCCTATTGTATTTTGATTTAGAAAGTTAAATCTAGATCCTATATTCGAGCTATTATTTTAAGACTCATTGTCTATTAATAGAACAACTAAACTATTTTCTGGTTTTGAGAGAGAGTCGACCCTTTCAATGGTTGACCTCTCAGAATCTATATATACTTGAGCTCACTAGCATGATAGGACTAACCAAGAGAAACAGTTTAAGAACTCTGTGTAAAGTTTGGATTTGTGATGGAATATCCAACAATACTGAGAGGGGGAGGGTGAATCAGTATTGCCTACTTTTTCTTCTTAATTCCAACAATATTAAGCACACACATTAATTATTCAACTAAGCAATAAATGATGAACAACAAACCTTTATGAACATAGGATTGTATCATACAACCCAACATGGAAAACCACCAACTCTTTTCTCATTAATAAATTGTTCTTTTACAAAATTGTTTTCAAGCTACAAGTTGATGGAGAGATTGTCCCCAAGTTTCTTCAGCTATGACTGAAAGGAGGCTTCCACACCCAATTTACCAGCTACAATTGGAAGGAGGATACGACCCCCTATTTTATCATCTACCACTGAAAGGATGCTTCAACACCCTATTTACCAGCTACAACTGGAAGGAGGCTATGACCCCCTAGTTTATCAACTACCACTGAAAGGATGCTTTGACACAATATTTAGTAAACTACAACTGACAAGGAAGAACCTACTCCCCTACATGCTACAAAATTCCCTTACACCACCCAACCACCATTAATTTCATAATGTAATTCAATCTCTTATTCTCTTCATTGGATTTGATTCATGCAGCCATTAACACAAGTCCTATCATATTTGAATTTTTGACTTTGACTTGCTTTCCCTTGCTCCACCCTTCCTCCCTTTATGCAGGTTATAAATCTTATAAATATCTTATTGTACTATGTTCAAGGTTTTCATAAACACACAAAGATACTATCAATTCTTCAAGTCTTCTTAGAATCATTAACTGTTGTACTTTCTACTTGTCTGTTGCAACCTTTGTCTGTATGGTCTTCTGGTTATTGTTGGAGTTACTTCACACACACCTAGGATTTATTTTTCCTAAGTTTTTTCCTTGTTTATTAGTCATAATTAGTCATTATCTAGTCTCCTATATCTTAGGGGAGAATATTCCACCTGGAGAATATTCTCTTTCAGTTGACACTTCAGTTTGACTAGTTGAGTTGAGTTTAGATGTTGCATTGGTTTTATCACCATGCAACATTGGTATCATCACCATGATAATTCAACCTTGCCTTGGTATCATCACCAGACTGGCGCATTACCATCAATTCCCTGATTTAAATCCTCACTACTATTTGTTTAGTCAGTTAACTGAAGACTAGTTGACTAGTTAACTCAACTAGGTGGTAGTTCACTCCCGTAACTGCCTGAGAAACTAGACTAGGTGGCGGTTCACTCCCGTAACTGCCTAAGAAACTAGACTAGGTGGCAGTTCACTCCCGTAACTATTGGTGTGTGTACAGATCACTCTATACCACCACTATGGTGCATTGGTTCTCCTCCAGTGCGCACTCATTGATTTATATAGAGTATATCATGTGTAAATGATTCATTATTCACAATGGTTAATGAGAATTCTTTCATTATTTCTCTCCTTATTCTTCTTTCTCCAATTCTCTCTGCAAATCTGTGTATTATTGTTTAGATAGATCTATTATGTGCAATTTCAACACATTTACATGGTATCAAATTCGACAGACTGCTAAGTAAAAGCTACACCAAAATTGTTTGCAGGTACAAAAGATTAAAGACATCAGAAAGATGGATTTCCAAAAAGAATTCATTCTTACACCTTACAACTATTTTGCATGGAAGGAGAAAATAGCCATACATCTCTGAACCAGCGGTTTGTAAAGGTTAAACTTGAATACAGATACAGAACCGACATCAGCCATAGAAAAATCCAAGTACTTAAATCGCATGGATGAGGCACTCAGAACAATTTGCAGTCTTATTTCTCCTGATCTCCTTTTTCATATATCTTCCTGTAAGACTCCCAATGAATCCTGGACCACCTTGGAAGGGATCTTTGGAAAACAAGATGAGATGAGGGGACACATGCTAGAGGTGGAGCTGCTCACATTGGATCCAAAAATCTTCGATAATATCCAATATTTCTTTACAAAATTCAAGGATTTATTGTTGCAACTCAAAGCTTGCGGGGTTGATAAATCGAAGGAGGAGAAACAAATGGTTCTCACCATTCTCTCCAATATTAGTCTTGAATTCTCTGTATTCATATCCACATTCCATACTCTCAGATTCACCTCTGGAGCCACCTGGAAGATGCCTTCTCTTGAGGACTTTATCGAATCCTTGACACAAGAGCAAACCAAGCTCATCAACATGGGCACAATCAAAGGCCCAAGGGCGCATGCACTCACTGTGCATGATGGTAGCCACAAATATCAGAAATATAAAGATAAAGATAAACGAAAAGCTCATGCACATCCGAAGAATGAAGGGTACACAAAACCCTTCACCGATGCCTCTGGATCCAAAGGGGAAAAGGGAAGAAAAGGAGAGAAATGCACGTATTTTCACAAAGGATTCCATTCATAATATGCAAGTGTTGGCCCTTGACCAAGTTTTGGAGAACCTTGGTCATGTTGACCAGTTTTGGGGCTTCAATAGGCTGGTCGAAGGTGGAGCATAAGGAGAAGTAGAGATCGTGGGATCTCGGCCCCTTTTTAGGGGCATGTTGACCCTTGACCAAGTTTTGGAGAACCTTGGTCACATTGACCAGTTTTGGGACTTCAACAGGCTGGTCGAAGGTGGAGCTCAAGGTGAAGCGGAAATCATGGGAGCTCGGCCCCTTTTTAGGGTATTTTTGGGTTTAGGGTTTATGTATCGATTATGGGATGTAGGCCCATGGGTCTACCCATGCCTTGGACCCTTTTGTAATGTATAAATAGAAATCCAGACGATGTAAGAAACACCCTAGGTCTAAGAGAGATGTGGTGCTAAGTGTTATATTGTGTTGAGTGCAAGTGATGTAAGTAGTTGGATCTATGTGATTGAGTTAGCTTTGTGCAAACTATGTGCATGAAAACTTGTAGAGCTAGGTGCAAGTGACTGTAAAGAGGATTTGTGATGTAACCTAGCTCGGGAAAGGAGGGTCTAGTGTGGTGCGCGCATATCTCATGTTCTATGCGGAGTGGGTTCTTGTGGCTCTGTGCTTGTAGAAGATTGAAATAAGACAATAAAGAAGAGAAGAGTTGGTGGGCGTAGCCCCACACTGGGGTGAACCACGTATATCCTGTGTTTTGGTTGCTTTGTACATTATAGTTGTTATGTTATTGATGTGATTTATGCTTAGTGCAGTGATATATGTTAGATGCATATGATATAATAGCTTAGTGCTTGGTAATGTGAATGAATACTAGATCGGATCTATTTCTATATGCTAAGTGCTTGGATGTGTTAGATCTTGTTGAATACTGTGTTGTGTTGTAATTAGGGTTTTCTCATGCGATGTGACTAAGGGTTAAATACTGATGAATGTTAAATGCTAAGTACTCTGTGTTGATTAAGGTTGGTTGTCATTGATGTCAACCCTTGAAGAAATCCCCACAGCAAAAAGGTTTGGGTAATGGACCCAATATTGTTTGATGTAAAGATGACTCATTATTGTCTTGTCATGGTTGATAAGAAGTAAAGATGGATGAACTCCAAAGTGGTCCCCTTATGGTGAAATCCCTCATGGGAAGACACTTTGTAGAGTAAGAGAACCCATGCTTAACTGTGGAATAATGAGATCTTATATGGATAGTTCTTTTCATTCCATTTCCGGTGGTATGTGGAGCATCACATAAATCCTCACGGTTAGAGAGTTATGGCCATGAGAAGTTGGAGACCCCAGGTTTGGGTAATGGACCCAAGTTTGTTTGATGGATAATGGTATGAGTTATGATATATTTTCAGATAATACTATTCTATATGGATAGTTCATGTCATTCCATTTCTGGTGGTATGTGGAACATCACATAACTCCTCACGGTTTGAGAGTTATGGCCTTACGAAGTTGGAGGACCCTCATATGTCATCTAGAAGCCCCAAAAGGTCAAAGTAGTCAAAGTGGTTTAAGATATTTTAAAAGGTAAATAATAAAGTGAAGTAATGAGTGTATTATAATTCAAAGTGAATACAAAATAAATTATTTCAATAATAAATTTAATGGAGAAATTAGAAGTGGGTTAACCCTAAAATAATGAGTGTTCTTGTAGAAGATTGAAAGAAGACAATAAAGAAGAGAAGAGTTGGTGGACGTAGCCCCACACTGGGGTGAACCACATAAATCCTGTGTTGTGGTTGCTTTGTGCACTATAGTTGTTATTTTATTGATGTGATTTATGCTTAGTGCAGTGATATATGTTAGATGCATCTGATATAATAGCTTTATGCTTGGTAATGTGAATGAATACTAGATCGGATCTATTTCTATATGCTTATAAGTGCTTGAATCTGTTAGATATTGTAGAATATTGTGTTGTGTTTTAATTAGGGTTTTCTCCTGCGATGTGACTAAGGGTTAGATACTGATGATGATAAAACATAAACAAGAATAACAACATGGCGGAAAAGACATATTAGCCAACTCACTTTGTATTCACTCCAATGTTACATATTTATAGTACAATGGGTGATGCCACCTCATAGAGAGATTTGCTCTAGATCCTAAAATCATGCATGATGACTAGGCTAGGCAATCTTAACTAAATCATTAGTCATCACTTGAGGATATATTACTAATATCCTAAATGAATAATACAAATATAGGTGACAATTTAGACTTAGTGATTGGTAAAGGTAAGCCATAGGCTAACAATCCCCCCCTCAATCACAAGTCCAATCAATAATACCAACAATTAAGCATAAACTGGTATCAATTCCAAGTCTTCATACTAAAACTCCTAAGTTGAGCCTCAATGAAGAACTGCCTGAAAAATCGCCAATCTAGATGTTGAATGGTTCATCTGAAATGAACTGGAAGAGAGATGAGATATGGAAGTGAACAGCTGCAATATCTGAACATTCCCTGATTGCTTGACAATTTGATCATTTTGCCAAGTATTTTAGCTAGAAGAATCTGATGTCTTCTGCTAATTGGTGAACATGTAGTATCACCACTCTACTATTAGTGCATCACTAAAGTGCTCTCTGAATTTGTGGTTTGGGATGACCACTGACCAATTGATACCATGTATCTAATGGTTTTTGGATAACCACTAACCAATCTTGACACTTTTAGGTGTCCAACAACATCCCAATGTATAATCTGTATGATTCAATTGCAAGTCATTGAACCATAATCATGTCAAATCCTACCATCTCTGGAAAATCTCACTATGTAATCATGTGAGCCAGGATGAATGCAATTTGTTCACTTAATGTAAACTCCAATCTGATGAGAGCGAACCAAGAGAATTGAATCAGCTTCTAGTCTGACACATCCCTGAAAATGCCTGACAACTCAATTAAATGCCAAGCTGCAATGCAGAAGGATCCTCTTGTCCTCTGATAGGTCGAATGACCATCTATGTGAACCAAATGTTCACATCATTGCTCTCAAAATCAAAATTCACATCCAAATTATGTATGATTCAACTTAAACTTATTGAACCATAATTATGCTAAAGTCTGTCATTTACAGACAACAGTTTCCCATTTGGAAAATTTCATGCGCATATGGCATACTTGTTGTCAACAATTTTAGTTTGACAACCATATTCAATTCCACCATCAATTCCCCCCTTTGTCATCTTAAAGGAGAGACCACAAGTGGTTTCATGAACCATCGTCACTGGAATTTTGAACTCCCCCCCTTAAGGTGCATGAGATTTACATCATTGTACTACTCCCCTCTAGGCTCAAGAGAGTACCATACTTGTTTCATTTGAGTACAACACAAAGTGGGCATGCGGAAACAACCACATGTTATCTCATCCCATGAGGGCCATGCTCGAAAGCTACGCCATAAGGGGACCACTTATGTGAGGTACAAAAATGTTATGTGCTACAAGATTGGTCTTTACTCGAGATTGAATTCTACGGTAAGACTTATATAATTGCTTGGTTGTTGATGACCATTGCCAAGGATCAATCCACTCATAGTGAATTTTCAATCTTGCAGGTTTCTTCAGTGTTGAACATCTATTTGAAGAATGGTTATGCTTGCCACAATGTTGGCAAGGATGGAGATCAAAACACTGATTCTCCTTGTGACCAACTCGATTACAATGTTGGCACTTATCATTCTGATGTTGAACTTGAAAAAGTGAAGTTGAAGCTTCTTGAAGGAATCCAGCACTTTGGAACTTGAATGGTCTGGAATAATCGGGAATATGAAAGGTAACTTCCTTGTCATATCCAAGTCTTGTTCTATTCTTTTTGTAAATGATTTCTTCCCAAGGTCTGATGATGGGATTGGAAAGAGTATTATGAACCTGTTGCTTTGAAATCCATGGAAGTGGATTTACTGCATGTTGATGCATCATTGAAAAGTTTTCTTCATTAAACTCAAAAGAAAACTCTTGAAAAGTAGGTTCAAGAATAGCATCGTCTTTGTCTGTATCTGAAGTTTTCTTATTGAGTTTCTCCTTCATTGACTGTTGATTAAAAACATCGCCATCATCATCATAGAGAGGATTGTGTTGAACATAAACTAGTTCAGAACACTTCAATGGCTGTTGATTTTTTAGATCTATCAACTCATCATTCAATAGTTGGGATAGAGATTGAAGTCTAACTTTGGCTTGCATCACTTGCAAACAAGTTATCACTGATTGAAGAGTTTCTTTGTTCAATATCACTATGTTGTCTTCAGTAGTGTTTATTAGAGTGTTCAGTAACTCTAATAATTCGAGACTTCGAGCCATTTCAAAAAACACTAAATGAGGTCTCCTTGTGCAAGTAGATCATGATTACAATTTGACTCGACAGAAGAAATTTTATTTGCAACTCACTCACTTGAACTTCACGTTCGCTTGCTATTCACGCTCACTTGAACTTGCCTTGCTTGAACTTGCTTCCAGGAAGTTGAGGATGTTGGTTACCACCGAAAATGCATCCCAAAGTATTACAATGATTTGAGTTTCAAGTAGTCATCCTTGTCAATTACGACTCAAAATGACTCTAGGGTGTCGGGCTCAGCCGAAAATGCACCTTATGACAAATTAAATTCAACTCAACTTTATTTCAAAAAGACAAGTAAACTTACAAAAGGACAATTTGCAAGTTACAATAAATCCTGATTAAGTAATCTTACAACAAACATTGTTTGCAAGTTACAATTTAACTTCAAATGCTCCATGATGTGTTGAGTTCAAAAACTTTGATTTGTCCATTACTGATGTAGTTGATGACTTGAATGCTTGATAATGTTCTTCACATATGCTTGAATGACATGAATTTGAGGTTGAACTTCATGTTTGTTGTGTTAAATGATGAATTGCAAGTATGATTATGTCAACACTAAACATAATGACATAAAGATTCCATAAAAATCTTACCATCACACACAACACAAAGTGTACCTAAGATCTCCTTATTCAATTTCGGGCGGATCTAGGACACAAGAACCAAATAAAATATGTTTTTATTATGATATCACGCTTCTTTTCTCCTTTTGTCTACAAAATCTCTCCATAAATTGATTACCATGCAATGTCTACTAGATTTTTTTTTTTTTACAATCTTGCAATATCAAATTTAAATTTAAGGCAACATGCCTCAAATGTGCACTAGTGGATAGATCCCAAAACCCACTTATAACATGTGCATGAAAGGTAAAATAACTTCCCCTTTATGCCATCCTAAACACATATAGCAAAAACACTTTTATGTTTCAAAGCCAAAGTTTAGAACTATCTCTAATCAAACTTTCGGGTCTTCACACTATTGTGGCATGCAACAAACTATTGCACAAGCTCATCAAGGAGATCCTCACTATAACATACCTCATATACAATATAATGTGCACCATAATAATAATAATAATAATAAATGTGTTTTGCCTCGAATATTATATTATCAAAGGCACACAAAAAGGTAGTGTATAATGAGTTCCGACGGAGGTTCTAATTCTTCCGTAGCCTCTTGTTCAAGAGTAGAAAAGGCTGAACAAGAATCCACTTGAACTCTCTTGTCGTTGTCTAAAATCTGTCGAATGACCAGTAAGCACCTTTTCAAATTGACTCATCAAAATAGATACCCTCAACAAGATGGATTTTTCTAGAATTGAACCGGCCACTGTTGTCAGCTCCTTGTTCGATTTTGTTGATCTCATACACATCTGACTTCGTACTGGAGAAATTCTGTCATTTTACACCGAGGACAACAGAAACATGTGATAGCTATCACTCCATCCAGGACATTCTAGTTCTGTTGTCGATCCAATTCAAATGAAAGACAGATAAATACAACTCTTTCATGGAATATATTTCCAAAGAAAAATCGAACCTTGCAAAAAGACAGAGTTACAAAATTGGAAGAAAACGTGAGGACTCATAATCTCCTTGAACTATGCAACTGCATGATCCTTTACATGGATATTCAAATCTTTCGACAAACTCCCCACATTAGTTGGGATCGACTACAGATCTGGTGCAAGTAAATATCGCAAATACCCTAAGATCACGCGCAGAATGCCTATGGCACCCTCACACACAACGATTAGAGGAGCCCGAGGGACAGCGACAACAAACATTGGCGTTGTTTCATAATTGAAATCTGAAATCTGTTGAATATGATATGAAATATGAAATCTGCACACGGTTTGTAGCTGCATGTTGTGTCAATTTTATTTGTCCTTATATCATTTATTGTGTAACTATGGATTAAGTTTTCTATGTAGATATGGTGAAAATATAGAATGGATCTCAATGATTTGTGGGAACACCTATCATAAGATATTTTCCAACAACAATACTTCTAGCATCCGCTCTCTAAGAGACACATGATTGAACCCCGATTGGATATTCACTCCACCAATCTACTCTCTCAATACAGATTGATTGTTTTCTTGAAAGGTCGATCTCCCCAAAACTATCTTTTGCGCTAAACACTTTTCATGTGAAAAGGCACACTGCGAAGAAAATTGAGTCGTTTGATGCAAGTAGATCAAGGGATATTGAGTGATGAAACCCTTATGCCATTGATTTGGAGGCCATAGATCTGACGACTAGTGGAACGTCGACAACACAACCGTGCTACTACAGTTAATTTCCAGCGGCGGGGAAAGGAATTACAGGTGTAGACCGTTGCTCCAACAAGATCAAACTAAATATTTGGGTGACATGGGGGTTAGAATAGTACACTGCGAGTAGATCTATGATCTGAGAGAATGGCACGCAACAATTGCAGAAGAAAAAAACATTATTCATGAAGGCTCCAATAACTAAATATATGTGCGGTTGGTCCAGTAAATATGCATATTCCTTTCTTCATATATGTGACTCAGACAGGTGGGTGATAAAGGAACGATCTCCGCTTCTTCGAATCTGCACATGGCCTCTATGGAAAATAATACTCGTGGAATGTGTCAATTTTATAGCTTTCTTGAGAAGCTATATTTTCTTGGATTCTCCAACGATCTGGTGGGTTTCCTAGCTACTAACCTTCAATGAAAACATATCTCTATCTTTTCTATAGCTTTAATAAATAGATATACAGTAAATTCCAAAAGAAGACGGTTACCTCTTTATTCCTTCTAAATTGTTTTCACCGAAACCCTACACCATATCTTCACCTTTGTCTTTGTCATTGGATTTTTAATGGTCTCCCATGAATCACTATCGTGGGATGACTTCCAGGTCTCTTAAGACCAAATTTTCTCTGCACCTCACTTCCCTTGGAAAACTACCACATTTAGGCGCTGAAATCGCTGAGATCCAGACACGAAATCACTAAAGATGGCATCATTGCAAAATCATTGCAAATTTCATTGGATTATCGTTGCATATTAAATTATTAATGCAAATTAGATCCGCTGCAAATTAGATCTATTGCGTGAAGATTATTTCGACAATAGAATCTCCTCTTCACCATTTGAATCACAATTGTTCTGAAATAAGATTTGCCATGAAAAAAACTGTCATGGAATTACAAGACCCTAAGAACTATAGAAGGCTTTGATACCAATTGATAAAACATAAACAAGAATAACAACATAGTGGAAAAGGAATATTAGCCAACTCACTTTGTATTCACTCCAATGTTACATATTTATAGTACAATGGGTGATGCCACCTCATAGAGAGATTTTCTCTAGATCCTAAAATCATGCATGATGACTAGGCTAGGCAATATTAACTAAATCATTAGTCATCACTTGAGGATATATTACTAATATCCTAAATGAATAATACAAATATAGGTGACAATTTAGACTTAGTGATTGGTAAAGGTAAGCCATAGGCTAACGAATGAATGATAACTGCTAAGTACTCTATTAAGTATTATAATCACATATATGTGTCCCATCTATGTTGTAGACACTTGAGTCCTACAACCACCCCTACCTCTACCTCGAGTGAGACTTCATGTGCTTCGCAGGTGTTTCCAAAAGGGCCGGTAGTTAGGGTTTTGTTGGTGCATTGTTGAAGCATTGAACCCTGGGTCTACCCCTCTGCCAAAAGCATGCATGAAAAAGAAAATAGATCTGATGTCTCAAATACTTCAGCAAAACAACCTTGGATATCGCATCCCCAAGGGTACCAAGAAGAAGAACCTAGAAGATCCGAATTCCAAGAAAGGAAATTCTAGCCATGCCTTGATTGCCATCAAATCCTCTCCTGATGCTTGGATTGTAGATTCAGGAGCATCACATCACATGGCTGCCTCAAAAGAAGTATATTATTCTTTGGATGCATGCAAAGGTCCTCCTATTCTGATGGGGGGCAACTCTTCTATCGAAGTCAATGGGAAAGGAAGGATTGAACTCACCAACGGAAGCTTCGAGAATGTGTTGCACGTTCCCAAAAAAAAAATCAATCTTCTCTCTGTGTATTAAATGACGAATTCCAACACCGTAAATAAATTCATATTCACACCAAATTTCATGGACATCTACAACATGCAAGCCAACTCCATGGTTTCTACCAATGAGGTAAATCATCAGTCTAGATTGTATACATTTTCTGAATTCATTGAACCTGATTCTGATTCACTGCCTACTCATGTTGATGAAAGTAGTAGGATATGGCACGAAAGGTTTCGACATTTGAATTTTAGATACAAGCAACAGCTTAGCAAGCACATATTGGTTGATGGTCTACTAGACATCCATTTCTACAAGGGAGTATGTGAGGGATGTGTTCTCGGAAAACATTCTCAAGAGAAATTTGACAAAGGAAAGTCTCAGCGAGCTTCCACACCTTTAGATATGATCCACAGTGACCTTATGGGTCCTAATCCGCATCCATCCATAAATAAAGCAAGGTTTGTTCTCATTTTTGTTGATGATTTCTCACGTTTTACATGGATCTACTTTCTCAGGAAAAAATCCGAGGTCTCTCAACACCTCAAAGATTTCAAATCCCTGGTTGAGACACAGTCAGGAAAGAATATCAAATTCCTTCGAACTGATAACGAGGGAGAGTATGTGAATCATGATATCCACAATATTTTCCATGAGGCAAGGATTCAGTTGCATCATATAGTTCCCTATACTCCGCAGCAAAACAGAGTTGCTGAGCGGAAAAACAGATCTCTAAAGGAGATGGTATCTTGCATGTTGCATGCAAAGTCACTACCACAGAGACTATGGGCCGAAGCACTTAATTGTGAAACATTCATCCAAAATATATCTCCTCATAGATCTGTCAAGGATATGACCCCCTATGAGGCTTGGAGCGGCCTCAAATCGGAAGTGACCCACTTTCGCATTTTCGGTTCAAGTGCATGGGCTCAAATTCCCTTTGAAAAGAGGAAGGAACTTGATCCATAGAGCACCAAGTGAATTTTTGTTGGATACCCCAATGGTGTGAATGGATATAGGCTTATTGATCTTTCCTCAGACTAGCTCATCATTGAGATTAGTTTCCAATTCAAGGAAAGTGTCTCGCATGCACCTCAACAGTCGCATGCAGACACCTTCATTCTTCCACATGTCCAAGACGATGAGCATGCACATGTCGACTCTTCTTCAGACGTGAGTTCTAATTCAGAGGACTCAAATGATTCATATTTAGAGTCAGTGCAATCCGATGCATATTCAGAGCATCCAAATGAAATTGCAGAGCCAGAGAAGAGGCCCAAGTGGGCACAAACTACTCTTCAGGATGCAGGGGATCTCATTGGTGATCCAGCTGACACTAGGAGGACTCGATCTGATTTCGAGGATCCTTTTGTTTCACTCAATGCCACTAAACCATTTCCCTCTAGGCATCCTTTCTTGGTTTAGTCTTTAGATCCACAGTCTTATGGTGAGGCTGTTGGAAATCCCTTTTGGGAATCCGCCATGTAGGAGGAGTACAACTCCCTCCTCGAGAACCATACTTGGGATATGGTTCCCCTTCCTTCTGGGAGGAAACTTGTCATATGTAGCTGGATCTACAGGACCAAGAGCACAGTGAATGGATAGATCAGCAGATACAAAGCCATGCTTGTTGCCAAAGGATTTCAGGAGGTTCATGGTATTGACTATGATGAGACCTTCACTCCAGTAGCAAAGATGGATTCCATATGATTGGCACTTTCCATTGTGGAAACCAAGGGATGGGAAGTCCATCAAATAGATGTGAAGAATGCATTTCTTCACGGTGATCTCTCTAAGGAGATCTACATGGAGAAGCCCCAGGGATTTATGTAGGACTCATCTTTGTTCTGTCAACTGAAGAAGTCACTTTATGGCCTCCAGAAGGCTCCGAGGGCATGGTATACCAATATGGATTCCTACCTGTTGTCACATAACTTTGTACATTGTAAATCAAACCCGAATGTCTACATGCTCAAGATGGTTGATTCACTTCTACTTTTAGTTATGTATGTTGATGATTTGTTGATCATCGGTTGCTCGACTTCAGCGATTGATGCAGTCAAGAGGATTCTACATGACAGGTTTTTGATGATGGACATGGGTCCACTACACTTCTTCCTTGGACTCAAGATCAGTTAGGATGCATCAGGCATCAAACTGTCTTAGGCCAAGTATGCACGAGATCTCCTTAAGAGATTTCACATGATAGACTATAAGTCTGCTCCGACAACTTTCCTATCAGGAGTCAAACTTGAGGATGGCAGGGAGACTCCATTGGTTGAAAGCACATTGTACATACAACTAGTGGGGAGCTTGTTATATCTCACACACTCCAGACCAGACCTCTCATATGAAATTGGCGCAGTTTCCAGGTTCATGCAGGAACCGCATGAGCTACATTGGAAAGTTGCAAAGTGTATCCTTTGATATGTACAGGGAACCATCACCTTTGGGATTCATTATGCAGAAGACTCTACATTAGATCTCATTGGGTTTATTGATTTCAACTGGGATGGTGATTGCACTGTTCGCAATTCCACTTCTGGTTACTCACTCAGTATTGGTTTCGGGCCAATATGTTGGTCGAGAATGAAGCAAGTTTCCATTTCTCTATCTTCAGCTGAGGAAGAGTATAGAGGGGTAGTTAACATAACCATTCAGGCTATGTGGCTACAACATTTTCTCACTGAATTTGGCATTCAGTTTCATCGGTCGATCATCATCTCATGTGACAACCAGAGCACTCTGAAGTTCTATATAGATCCAGTTCAGAGACAATGGACGAATAACATCGAGATCCACATGCACTACCTCTGGGACTTAGTACACGAGGGGATCATCGACTTACATTTTTTTCCTTCAACAGAACAAACGACAAACATCTTCACCAAGACCTTCACTAAGAAAAAGTTCCATTCTCCGTGAGGTCATCTTGGAGTGAAGGACACAGTTTCCTAGCAACTGTAGTTCTTATTTTTACATACATTGTACCTTGAGGGGGGGGTGGGTTGTTTCCCATGAGGTTTTCCTTCTTTCCTTGCATTATTTTCAATGTATCTTTTGTATTTGGGTACCTACAAGCCTCGTTGTCGAGAACCATTCTTTATTTTCACCATTGTGATGTTCAGAGGGGGTGTTGGAGTTACTTCACACACACCTAGGATTTATTTTTCCTAATGTTTTTCCTTTTTTATTAGTCATAATTAGTCAATATCCAGTCTCCTATATTTTAGGGGAGAATATTCTCTTTCAGTTGACACTTCAGTTTGACTAGTTGAGTTGAGTTTAGATGTTGCATTGGTTTTATCACCATGAAACATTGGGATCATCACCATGCTAATTCGACCTTGCCTTGGTATCATCACCAGACTGGCGCATTACCCTCGATTCCCTAAGTTAACTCCTCACTACTCTTTGTTCAGTCAGTTAACTGAAGACTAGTTGACTAGTTAACTCAACTAGGTGGCAGTTCACTCCCGTAACTTCCTGAGAGACTAGACTAGGTGGCAGTTCACTCCCGTAAATGTTGGTGAAGAACACACGGCCCACACTAAGAGGGGGGGGGGTGAATTAGTGTGTGAATTATTTTAACAAATTATTTTCACAAGTTACTGGTTAAAACATAATTGAACAGATTAAGAACAATCACATCATAATTATAATGAACACAAAGAACCAGATGTTTGTATAAGCTTTGTATAATTGATATGAACATAAATATGAATATATGTGATCGAGGATTTTATTTTTAGCACCAACTAAAGTTTTCAGGACCAACTGAAATAAGGAGCACCAACCCCTCGGAGAGCACCAACTCTCTGCCAAGACCCAGCTTGGTGCAAGACCCAGCTTGCTGATAGAACCCAGTCTATCCAACTAGAGTTTATTCAACTCCAGTAGTAGTGATCCATTATAGAATCAATGATCAGAGATATACTATAAGACACTCATCGCCACATTTCATCTTCTCTATTATTCACATTTTCTTTCCTCTAATATCTTCTTGGAATCTGCTTCAACTTATTTACTTATGTTCTGAACTGCATTTTATATTCTCTCTGTTATTCACATTTTTATTCCTCTGATGTCTTCTTGGATTTTTCTTCAACTTTTTATCTTATATTCTAGACTACAAAGACACGTTCTTCTCACCACTTTTTCTCATTTATATAATCTTCAAACTGGTGTGAAATTTAAAACAATGTGTCCCTTTATTTGAACCATTGTACCTTTTCATTTAAAATGATAATCTAAACTTTAATTAATATCATTTTTCTTTTTATTTTTTATTCATATTTTCATGATTTATTCTCTTTTAATCATGACTTTGTATCGGTTCATTTTTGTCATAAATTGATCACAGTCATGGATCAATTTAATCTTTTATACTCGATGCCTAATCTTTGTTATATTTACAGAGACCAGATTCCATGGAGGTGCTTCCTTCAAACTATTTCATATAATCGTGCGTCACAGGACTAAGGGTTTTACCAACTATAGTGATGTATAATTAAAACGCTTATAGCATATGACCAACGGCATAGAACCACAGGCTTACCAACTAAGTGACATACATTCTGTCCCTTTAAAACTTTTTACCATATGACCAACGTCGGTGACCTCATGCTTAGGCAATTAGACCACACGAGCACTTTATTAAATTAACAGGCATGATTCGATCTTCATATGAGATGGACAGCTGACAATATTTCGGCACTTCGACCTTCAGGTCTTCGTGACTTGCAAAATTACAAAACTTCTAATTACGATATCGTCGATACAATCGGACGGTTCACGTTTATATTTGTGGAGATACATCAACGGTCCACTTTAACCTTGCACTCATACTTTTACTACAAAATCTGACGACCATGATTTAATCATTCATCGAGATGGATGGCCACCATAATTTCGGCAATTTTTCCCTTCGGCGTTTTCGTGATATCCAGCATGTCAAATCTCTTGAAGTTGTCATTCTACTAACACGTATCCCTTTCGAAATTTCGGCGTTCGGGACTTCGGAGGTTTCGAGTATTTTCTTGCGATGAAAAACTCTCGAAGTAGAAACTCCCAACGTGACGTAAAATTGCTGATGTCACATGATGACTTGGCACGTGTCGAGTAGCTGCCATGTGTCATTCAAATTCATGATATACACGTGCCTGAAATGCCAATTTTACTTTAACACTTGTCACTATCTAAATTTTCCACGTGTCATAGATGACATTCTCTACTGACGTGGTCTATCAACATGTCTTGCCTCCTTGACTTCGGGACTTTAGCCTTCGGGTTTGTTTGTTGTATTTTATGTCCAACCTCTCGATCTCCGAAATGGAAAAATCTAGACTAAAGGTGATAGCCCCTCTTCCACAGCCCGTTTTACATGTGACCTTGGGTTATGACCTAGGGTTGATCGTTTCACATTTTTGAATTTCAAAATTTCGAACAACTCTCGTCATTGTTTCTCTAAATCATGAATCCCCGAATTCGTTGATCCAGTGCCACATGTTCTCCTTTCAACCGATGGCTAGGATCTCTTCAGAATTTCTGACTTCGCAAGTTCGGGATCCTTGACTCCTCGACACTCCAAATCCTTTGATTCTTGATTTCTCGATATTCCACTCTCGTCGGATCGATGGCCCATGTCGCTCCTCCTTTTTAGATTTGAATCTAATGGTTCACATCACTCCTCCTCCCGAGCTTTGGAGTGTTGAATGAGTTCAACGCTTATCCTCCTTGCAGCTATGTTGGATCTAACCGTTGCTGGTCCTCCATGCTCTGATCTGACGGTCACAATCCTTTTACGATTCTTAAGCTCACGATCAACCTCTTGATCGGACGGTTGTTGAACTTCTCACTCTGATCGGACGACTGCTAAGGCTTCTCGCATTTTCTACGCACTAATCAATTGTTTAGTATTTTCACTGATCCCGATGACATCTTTGTAATTCGTTCTTCCTTCAGAACTTTTGATCATTGAATCATTGTTGATCCTATCATGATCAACAATACTCATGGATTTCCTCTCTATGCAATGTGATATTCCTTCTGAGCTTGATATCTTCATTTGCTAACCTTCCTGATCTTTCTCTATCGATCTCTTCACACTGTTTGACATCTTCTACTAATTGATATACTTGTAGATATCAATGACAATATCATCTGTGATAATTCATCATTAACAATAGATCATCACATCGAATGTTGACATCAATGAAAATATATCCAACAATCTCCCCCTTTGTCATTGAGGTCAACACACTAACTTCATATACAAAAACTCCCCCTGTGTTGATGCTTTCCTCTTACAAAGTTTTTTCTTTTATGAAGTTTATCTCCCCCTTTGACATCAATGGAAAAGGGTTTCTTCTCCTATGATCTATCTGTATAAGTACTTCTCTGACCATTGGTAACTCTGTATGTTACTGACCAGACTGAACTTGGGTAACTCTTCCTACAGAAATGTTCTGCAAGTCATAGTTGAATGACTCCCCGTGTCAATATGATCTCTCTCTACTACTAACTACTCTCCCCCTTTGGTTCTAAAAAGGTAGCTCTTCCTGACTATGTTTCATCCCCTGTTGATTTACTGACTTCTTATCTCAGTTGCTTGGGAGATTTTTGTTTCATATGAGTAGTCTTCTTGATACAAATTTTTGTAGTGATTGAGTCTTTTCAAGACTTAATGTAATTACTTTCAATTTTTTAGTCAGAACTGCCCTTGAGTTTTTACTGACTGTTCTTCTTCTTTGTTTCTAGAAGGATAGTTTTTCTTGACAGGGTTTCTCTTCTTGTTATCTTTACGGAATGTCATTTACCTCATTTTGTACATCAAAATGTTGCTTCTGCGGATGTCGTTGTCCTACTGGAACACTGTGCAATTGTAGCTCATCTTTATTCAAACAACCCTTGGTAATTTCCATCGATTCTCATCGATAACTAACTAGGATACCAATTGTTTTTATATCATTCATATACAGGGTCCTCCTTGCAATAGGGACACTTGGATGCAAAATGACCAACTTTTCCACAATCAAAACATTTGAAAAGAAGCTTGCCTTTGTACTTCCCTTATCCTTTCTGAAGTTTTCTAATGAAATTGGCTTCTTCCACATCAAATTCTTCATGAGGGCTGGATTGAGGTTTTTTCTCTCGATTTATCTTTGTCTCAGATGCTTTGAAAGCTTTTCATATTTTGTTGATTTATCATGCCCTGTTCTCATTTCATATGTTGTAAAGATTCCATGGAGCTGATCAACTATGAGTGTATTTAGATCGGATCTATCTTTAATTGAATAAATCTTTGCATCATATCTCATAGATAATGAGCTTAAGATTTTGTGCACAATGGGTTTATCTGTAACTTCTTTTTGTTGTTCTAGGATTGAAGATTCATCATCAACGTCATCATTGTGTGCACCAGAAGATTCTTTATCCTTGTTTTGAGAATATTCCTTATTAGAAGTTTTATTCCCCAAACTCCTATTATTAACTTCATCAATTTCAGGAGCAATATTTTCCTCATCTTTCTTATTCGGTACTTGGGATTTTATTTTCCATATATTCTTATTTACTCTTGTTGTCATATTGTGTGAAGCATTTCTTATTAACTGTTTTCTTGAGTTCCAACAATTATAGGCTTTGTGACCATATTCACCACAACTATAGCATCTCATAGTGTAACAATGTGCGGCAATATGTCCAACATGATTGCAGTTCCAACATCTTATATTGTTGTTGAACCTACCAATTTGTTTTCTTCCATGATGCCTACAGTCCAAGGCTTTATGACCATATTCATTACAAGCAAAACAATAAGCTTTAAAGACACTCCCATACCTTCTTTGATTCATCCATGAAGGTGTCTCCCTTCTAAAATTTCTTTGAGGACTATGCATAGCTTTTGGATGTCTTCCATGATCAGATCTTCTGAATTTTGTAGTGTTGCTTTTATTTCTTGAATGTGTAGAAACTGATTCATACCTGCTTTTACTTTTTGCAAATGAAGAAGTTGTTCTAGACTTGTCTTCATCCTTTACAACTAAAGGAACTGTGTCAAACATGTTTTCACCTTTTACAAATGAAGGACCTGCATCAGATTTCTTAGGGATATTGATCTTTTCCTTATTGTGTCCAAGGCCAGATTTGTCACTTGGTGATCTCTGACTATCCAAGATCTCATCCAGGGTCATGGAGTTGATCAAGAACTTGTTTTGGGTGTCTGACTTCTGAACCTTCTTTCTAAGATTCACAACTTATGCTTCCAGCTCATGACAAGATTCTTCCTTTTTCTCCAACTGGTTCCTTACTACCTCTTCTCTCCTTTTGTCTTCTTCAAGTTGGATTTTAAGATTGACATAGTTTTCCCTTAGTTCCTTTAGATCTACAATGTTTTTTCTTGAGACATCATCTTCCTTCTTTTCTTCTTTTGCTTGACTAGTTTCACTTTTCAGTCTGCTGATTTTCTCTTCATTTTCTTCTATTAGACTAGCAACTTTTGTTTTCAATCTTTTGATCTCATATTCTTTGTTTTCTAACTGAATCTTTTGCTCAGATATGATTTCTTTATTTTATTTGAGCTTTTCTTTTATTTCCAGGATATGCTTCTAATTTCCAAGTTCATCATTTTCCTTCTCCTTTTCTTTTACTTGATTAATTTCTTTCTTCAGCTTCTCGATCTCCTCTTCTTTCTCTTCTAACTGATTGTCTTGTTCATATATTATCTTATCACAGTCCTTGAGCATTTCCTTTATTTTCAAGACATGTTTTTTATTCTTTTCAAGGAATTCTTGAGTGTAGTCATGAAGATAGCTATAGTCTAATTCATTATGGTGATAGAGGTATTCATGGAAACTCCAATCAACCTTTTCTTTGGCCTTTGATAGTTCTTCTTCTTCTTCTTCCATGGGATAAATGCTAACAGAACATTTTGTTACTTTATCTGAGTCTTCTTCTTTACTTGCAAAGGAGGATTTAATATCACTGCTATTGCAGTCGAAATATTGTGGGGAGTCCTTACTTTTATTGATGGTTGAGTCTTCATCTTCATCCTTGATAGGAATGTATTATGTGTCTTTATTTTTTATTTGATACATATTTTCTAACTTCAGCCATAAGTCCTTGGCGGATGTGCATAGTCATATTCTTGTCTTGACTGTATCTGATAATCCATTGAGAAGAATATTCAATGCTACTTCATTATTCTTCCTTGCTCTTCTTTGGATTGTAATTTTGGATAGATTCTTTGATGTAGTTAAATCCCATGGCTTGCTTACTACTGAATTCCAAACCTCAGATCCTTTTGACTTCAAAAATTGTTTCATATTTTCTCTCCATGAGAAATAATCTGTTCCATTGAATAAAGGAGCTTCAATTGCGGAGAGAGCTATGTGTCCACCCATTTCTTCAAGATCTGCCTTCCATTGTTTTAAACTGTGTTTGAAGGAACCTCTCTCTGATACCAATTTAAGAACACACGGCCCACACTAATAGGGGTGGGGTGAATTAGTGTGTGAATTATTTTAACAATTTATTTTCACAAGTTACCAGTTAAAACATAATTGAACAGATTAAGAACAATCACATCCTAATTATAATGAACACAAAGAACCAGATGTTTGTATAAGCTTTGTATAATTGATATGAACATAAATATGAATATATGTGATCGAGGATTTTCTTTTTAGCACCAACTAAAGTTTTCAGCACCAACTGAAATAAGGAGCACCAACCCCTAAGAGAGCACCAACTCTCTGCCAAGACCCAGCTTAGCGCAAGACCCAGCTTGCTGCAAGTCCCAGCTAATTCGATCTTCATATGAGATGGACGGCTAACAATATTTCGGCACATCGACCTTCGGGTCTTTGTGACTTGCAACATTACAAAACTTTCGATTACGATATCGCCGATACAATCAGACGATTCACATTTATATTTGCAGATATACATCAACGGTCCACTTTAACCTTGCACTCATACTTTTACTGCAAAATATGATGACCATGATTTAATCATTCATCAATATGGATGGCCACCATAATTTCGGCAATTTTTCCCTTCGGAGTTTTCGTAACATCGAGCATGTCGAATCTCCCGAAGTTGTCATTCTACTGACGCATGCCCCTTTCGAAATTTTGGTGTTTGGGACTTCAGAGGTTTCGAGTATTTTCTTGCGATGCAAAACTCTCGAAGTAGAAACTCCTGTCGTAACGTAAAACTGCTGACGTCACATGATGACTTGGCACATGTCGAGTAGCTGCCACGTGTCATTCAAATTCATGATATACATGTTCCTGAAATGCCAATTTTACTTTGACACTTGTCACTATCTGACTTTGCCATGTGTCATAGATGACATGCTCTACTGACATGGTCTATCAACGTGTCTTGCCTCCTCAACTTCGGGGCTTCGGCCTTCGAGTTTGTTTGTTGTATGTTATGTCCAACCTCTTGATCTCTGAAATGGAAAAATCCAGACTAAAGGTGATAGCTCCTCTTCCAAGGACCGTTTTACATGTGACCTCGCGTTATGAGCCAAGGCTGAGTGTTTCACATTTTTGAATTTCAGGATTTCGAACAACTCTCGTCATTATTTCTCCAAATCACGAATCCCCGAATTCGTTGATCCAGTGCCATGTGTTCTCCTTTCAACCGATGGCTAGGATCTCTTCAAAATTTCTGACTTCATGAGTTCGGGATCCTTGACTCCTCGACACTCCAAATCCTTCGATTCCCGATTTCCTGATATTCCACTCTCATCGGATCGACGGCCCACGTCGCTCCTCCTTTTTAGCTTTGGATCTAATGGTCCACATCACTCCTTCTCTTGAGCTTTGGAGTGTTGAATGAGTTTAACACTTATCCTCCTTGCAGCTATGTTGGATCTAACCGTTGTTGGTCCTCCGTGCTTCGATCTGACAGTCACGATCCTTTTACGATTCGCAAGCTCACGGTCAACCTCTTGATCGGATGATTTTTGAGCTTCTCACTATGATCAAACGACTGTTGAGGCTTCTCGCATTTTATGCACACTAATCAATTGTTCAGTATTTTCACTGATCCAGACAACAACTCTATAACTCATTCTTCCTTCATAACTTTCAATCATTGAATCATTGTTGATCCTATCGTGGTCAACAATAGTCACGTATTTCCTCTCTATGCAATGTGTTATTCCTTATGAGCTTGATCTCTGCATTTTCTAACCTTCCTGAGCTTTCGCTATCGATCTCTGCACACTGTTTAACATCTTCTACTAACTGATATACTTGTTGATATCAATGACAATCTCATCTGTGATAATTCATCATTAACAACAGATCATCACATCGACTGTTGACATCAATGACAATATATCCAACAACTAGTGTGTGTCCATATCACTCTATACTACCACTATGGCGCATTGGTTCTCCTATAGTTGGCACTCATTGAGTTATACAAAGTATATCATGTGTAAATTATTCATTATTCACAATGGTTAATGAGAATTCTTTCATTATTTCTCTCCTTATTCTTTCTCCAATTCTCTCTACAAATGTGTGTATTATTGTTTAGCTAGATCTACTATGTGCAGTTTCAACACATTTACAGCTATCTGCAGTCAAACTTCATCTTTTTCTCTCTCGCTTCTGTCATTTAATCTTCAATAAATCTACTGCAGTCCAATAAAGGTATTCTATATCAAATATTGGATTGCATAATTGTTGCTATGTCTTATTTTGTTCTTGATCTTCAATAAGACATTGAGAGGCCCATTAGAACCAACATTTCTTCTTCTTGAACTTTGCTTCTGTTTTGATATTCTTATCTGAACTGCAGAGACACTTTCTTCTCACTACTCTTTCTCATTTATATATTCTTCCAACTGGTGTGAGCTATGAAACATTGTGTCACTTTGTTTGGACCATCACACCTCTTCATTTTAATATTAACAATAATCACTATTATTATTCAACCATTAATGTGAATTTTTTTAACTTAGTGAGAGTTATTTTCGTAAATCGATCACAGGTATGGATCGATTTCCTTTTAACTCGATTCCATTTCTCTGCAAATATTGCAGAAACTGATTTATGTTGAGGCGCTTCCTTCAAACGATTTACATATGACCATACGCGTAGGAACATAGGCTTATTAATTTAAGCGTTGCTTCTTCTTTCTCCCTTTGTTTCTTTATTCCATATGACCACAGGAGGTGACCAGGCGCTAGGCCAAGCGAATGCTTGATCACTTAATAAAATCAATGGTCACATTTTAATCTCTCGATGAGATGGATGATTCTCGTTTACTTTGGGAATTCAAGACTTCGTCCTTCACGACTTCCAGCCCTTTTACAAATATCCCAAATAACAGACGCGTGTCCATAATATTCAATGGTTGAGAATGATCCTGAACTGTTCTTTATATCAGACACCTCATGTCCACTTCGGGACTTTGAGACTTAGGTCATTTGTTGGTGGTGAAAAACTCCCGAAGTAAAAACTCACGGAGTGACGTAACTTGTTGATGTCACTTATTGACGTGGCACTTCTTGAGTGGATGCCATGTGTCACCTAGATTAGTTGATTACGTATGCTTAAAGTACCTATGGGACCTTGACACTTGTCATCAATTGATTACACCACGTGTCCTATCCTCGTGACTTCAGAACTTCGGCCTTCGAGACTTCGAGTAATTGGATTTCTCCACTTCCCAGTTCTCCCGAAGTGAGATTCCCCAAAGTGTAAACCTCGAGTAATTTGACTTCATCCAATGGTCATTCTTTAACCCGAAAAGGCTTAACACGATCCAATGGTTGTTGAGAATTCGACTATTCAGGATTTTGGGCCTTTGGCCTTGCTTATCCTATCCTTCTATTTTCCTCGATCTGATGGTCAGGATATCTTCTGAAGTGTTTCCTCAGATAAGACGGCTTACATTTATTTCGGGACATTTATGGCTTACTTTGTCCTTCCACTAAACATGATCTGACGGTACTGATATCTCCCGAAGTGTTCTTCATATCAGGCGGTTCACATTTGCTTCGGTACTTCGGCCTTCGGGTGATCTTACTTGTTCTCAACCCTTTTCGCCTGAGGTGGTCAGCGTCGAAGTTGACCACTGCTACCTTGGCACACTCTGAATAGATTAGACGGTCCTAATTTACTTTGGTACTTTGTATCATATGGTATTCGTCTTCACTTATCCTATCCTTCCACTTAACTTGATCCAACGGTCGATGTGGATTGTGGAACCGTAACTTGTGTGTGGTTTAATTCATTGCTCAAACTTCGCAATTGAAGTTGTGCGATTATTGGTGGGTCAACCACATTCATTGATCTTTGAATCAATGAGATCTGACGATATAGAATAATTGCGGGATTGGAAATAACGTATAGTATAATTCTCCCTTCGTGCTCCGCAATCAATCCATGTCGTTGATCCGGCACTTTCATATCCAATGGTCACAACTTGATCTGATCGTTGACCAATACTTCAATGGTCCTTAAGCCCACAGTCACTCATATGACCAACGTATAATGTATATATATAAAAAATTTATTTCCAATGAATGATCAAGATCCTTCGTCATCATATCGACAGTTATTGTCGCTTTGAACAAAAGGTAGGGGGCTTGATAGGTCATCCCAGGCTCCAAGCTGGTGAGCTTCTCGAGGATTCCAAAAACCTAGAGCCCGCACCATACCCTTGCACTATGCGTTGATAATCTATGGAGAGTGTTGTGTATATAAACCTACATAAGCTTTTTCTCACTTCCAATGTGGGATAAATCTCATTACATGAGACTATCAACACCGTCAATTTCTTGATCGGACGACTGTTGAGGCTTCTCGCCTTTTCCTATGCATCAATCGACTTCTCAGTATTTCCATTGATCCCGATGACATTTCTACAATGCGCTCTTCCTTCTAAGCTTTGATTAATGTCTTTTATTATGAGCTTCATTATTTTCATACTTTCAATGCGCTTTTCCTTCTGAGCCTTGATCTCTGCATACTATCTAATATTTTCTACTAACTGTTATACTACATATATTTATTTGACATGAACTATGCACACTGTTATACTATTTGACATCAATGACAACACATTAATGACACTATGTACAACAATCTCCCCCTTTGTCATTCATGGCAATAGACCAACTTCATACACAATCTCCCCCTGTGATGATGCTTCTCTCCTCTAAAGTTACTCTCCCCCTTTGACATAAATGGAAAAGGATTTCTCCTCCTATGATCTGTCTACCTATATGTTATTGATCAATATCTGAACTCTAGTAACTCCCCCTTCAATCATTCTCTAGGTGCCATAACTGACTAACTCCCCCTATCATTCTACTTTATCTGCCTCTGATTGTTCTCCCCCTTTGTTTCTAAAAAGGGTAGCTCTTCCTGACAAGGTCTCTCTTCTTGTTATCTCTACAAGATGTCATGTATATCATAATGTTGTTGTTGCGGATACTGCTGTCCTACTGGAACACTACGCAATTGTAGCTCATATTTTTCAAATGACTTTGGATCTATCCATTGATTCTCATCCATCTCTATCCATGATACTTTTCTATTGTGCATTACTCTAAATTTGTTTGAGAAAGTTTATACTATGTTTATCACATGACTGCAATTATTTTTGCAACAATTGACTTCACTCATGTTCACTTGTTCAGTCTTTGTTATCCACATCTGTGAATGTCTTGGTTTGTTGAACTTTGTTCTCTGATATTCTATTACTGCAACTTCATTTTTCTTCCATGTTTCCTTTACTCTTCTTTTCGTATTGTATGAAACATTTCTCATTGACTATATTCTTGAATTCCAACAGTTATGGGCTTTGTGGCCATATCCACCACAACTGTAGCATCTCATAGTGTAACAATGTGTAGCAATATGTCCGACAAGATTGCAGTTCCAACATCTTATACTGTTGTTGAGCTTACCAACTTGTTTTCTCTCATGATGCCTACAATCCAAGGTTTGAGGTGTATGAGTATCTTCTGGATGTCTTCCTTGATATGATCTTCTAGACATTGTTGTGTTTCTTTCATTCTTTGAACATGAAGGACCTGCGTCAGACCTGCCTTCACTTTATAAATGAGAGACCTGCATCAAATTTCTTAGGAGTAATAATTTCTTCTTTGTTATAGCCAAAACCAGATTTGTCATTTGGTGATCTCTGACCATCCAAGATCTCATCCAAGGTCATAGAGTTGTTCAAGAACTTGATTTGGGTGTTTTAATTCTCAACCATATTTCTAATATTAGAAAATTTTTCTTGTGTACCAAATGAATCATCATCATCTTCATCTTCATCTTCATTTTCAAGTATAGTCTCTTGATGTTTGATCCTTATTGTTTTTAAATCATCCATCTTGACATATGCACTCTCAGCAATTTTATGTAACCTAAGATTGTAGCATCTGTATGCTTTCTTGGTAGAAGCATATCTAAGAAATATACTTTCATCGGATCTAGCATCAAATTTTCCTAGATTCTCATCAAGCCTTTTGATGTAACACTTACTTCCAAAGACCTTGAAGTATTTTACCGAAGGAGCTCTTCAAACCAGGGTTCATAAGGAGTCTTATTACTATTAATCTTGAGTTGAACTCTGTTCAATATGTATATTGGTGTGCTTATAGCTTCCCTCCAATATCCATCGGATAATTTTGTTTCATTGAGCATAGTCCTTGCAGCTTCCACTGTTCTATTCCTTCAGCAATCCCATTTTGCTTAGTTGTTCTGGCAGCAGAGAATTGTTTTTTTTTTTTTTTTTCTTTCCAAATCTTCTTTTGCTCTCTAATGAACTTTGGTTTTTCTGAGACTTCCATTAATCTTCATTTACTGGCTTTATGTCCATAACTATGACATCTGAAGCATTCTAGGTTCCTTTCTTGTAGAGATGCAAAGGAGTTATAATTTTTTTCTTTTAACTTGATTTATTGTTTGGTTATGCTTAAGGTTATAGTTATTAACCCTTAAGTTTTTCCTTCCATATGCTCTACAATTCATATCTTTATGTCCATAGTTATTACATGAATAAAAATAACCCCTGAACATCTATGAATATATTTTGAAAATGAATTTATTTGTCAACTCCCTTTTGTTAGTATTGAAAGTAGGGGAAATAGTACTTTATTTCTTCACATACCCAAGCCCAGTCTTGTTGTTAGGATCTTTCATTTCACTTGAATTGCATGTGTTTTCTTGTTTTTTCAACCTGTGTCTCTTGGTTTTGTAGTCAGTAGCCTTGTGACCATAATAAAAACAATAGTCATAGGATGCACTCTTGTACTTGGGAGTTTTTTGGTCTTCTTGCTTGTGATTTCTATTTCTTTTGAGGTTACTCTTGTTGAGAGGATGATCAAGTCTTTGAGCATAGGGGTTTGCATTCTTTTCATCCTTTTGTTGCATATTTGTTTCTTTGTAGGTATCATCACAACACTTGTCATCTTCTACATCAATCTGAGAACTTGGTCATATCCAAGGCCAGATTTGTTCGAGGGAAATATTTCTAGACTGAGAATTTTATCAAGGGCTTCAGTTCCTTTCTTGAATTTTTCAACAGTCTTCAATTGATCCTTGAGTCCAACAACTTCCTGTTTTAAATTCTTGGCTTCTTCCATGCCAATGGTTGCTTGTTGTCTTGAACTGTGTAGCTCCTCTTGTGAGGACATTAGTTGTTTTTTTAAGGTCTGATTTTCTTCCACACTTTCTAGATGTTGTTGTTTGAACTCTTCAAACTTTTGTTTCTCCTTATTAAGAGATTGTTCCAAGGATTCTAATCTCTCTTGATCCAGTTGGAATTGGATTCTAAAGTCAACTATGATTTTCTCAAGTTTTTTATTCTTTGAATCTTGTTTCCTCCTTTGCTCCAGCATGATATCCTTTAGTTGTTTACACCTTTGTTTATATTTTCTCAGATCATCCAAAGCACACTCAAGCTCAGCTTCAATATTGGCTTCTGCTTCAATGTCTGCGTATTTTTCAAAAGAATCTTTATCACTAGAATTGTTGTATACTGAGCTTTGTTCTGATTGAAATGCTTCATTAGAATTCTCATCTGAGTAGAGGTCTTTTGTCTTGTCCCAAAGTTCCTTTGCAGAGTTACATTCACCTATCTTTTCTTTGACATCATCAGTTAATCCATAAAGGATTGTATTCATTGCCATTGAGTTACTTTTCTTGGCTTTCTTTTGAGCTGGATTCCTTACTCTGTTTGGTGGTAAGTAATCAATGATCATTGAATTCCATACTTCAGGTCCCAATGCCTCCAGATGACATTCCATTCGTGTACTTCAAAATATGTATTCTTCTTTTCCAGGTATTGGAGTTCCATTGACAGTGTAAATATTGTGTCCATCCATGTGTGCTTAATTTGATATTCCTTTTAGTTTGTTAGACTGTTCTTAAAGGAACCTTGCTCTGATACTAATTGATGGAATATCCAACAATACTGAGAGGGGGGGGTGAATCAGTATTGCCTACTTTTTCTTCTTAATTCCAAAAATATTAAGCACACACATTAATTATTCAATTAAGAAATATATCATGAACAACAAACCTTTATGAACACATGATTTTATCGTGAACCCAAAAGGGAAAACCACCAACTCATTTATCATTAATAAATTGTTCTTTTACAAAACTGTTTTCAAGCTACAACTTGATGGAGAGATTGTCGCAAAGTTTCTTCAACTATGACTGAAAAGATGCTTCCACACCCCATTTACCAGCTACAACTGGAAGGAGTCTATGACCCCCTAGTTTATCATCTACCACTGAAAGGATGCTTCGACACCCTATTTAGCAGCTACAACTGGAAGGAGGCTGCGACCCCCTAGTTTATTAGATACCACTGAAAGGATGCTTCGACACCCTATTTAGTCAGCTACAACTGACAAGGATGCACCTACTACCCTGCAGGATCCAACCTGCCCTTACACCACCCAACCACCCTTAATTTCATAATGCAATTAAATCTCTTCTTCTATTCATTGCATTTGATTCATGAAACCATTAACACAAATCCTATCATTGTTGACTTTTTGACTTTGACTTGTTTTCCCTTGCTCCACCCTTCCTCCCTTTATGCAGGTTATAACTCTTATAACTCTTTTACTGCACTATGTTCAAGGTGTTCATAAACACACAGAGATACTATCAATTCTTCAAGTCTTCTTAGAATCATTAATTGTTGTACTTTCTACTTGTCTATTGCAACCTCTGCTTGTATTGTCTTCTGGTTATCTGCAGTCAAACTTCATCTCTTTCTCTCTAGCTTCTGTCATTTAATATTCAATGAATATGTTGCAGTCCAATAAATGTCCTCTATATCAAATATTGGATTTCATAACTGTTGCTATGTCTTCTTTTGTTCTTGATCTTCAATAAGACATTGACAGACCCATTAGAACCAACAACTCTTCTTCTTGAACTCTGCTTTTGTTTTGATCTTCTTATCTGAACTGCAAAGACACTTTCTTCTCACTACTCTTTCTCGTTTATATATTCTTCCAACTGGTGTGAGCTATGAAACATTGGTCCCTTTGTTTGGACCATCGTAGCTCTTCATTTTAATATTAACAATAATCACTATTATTATTCAACCATTAATGTTAATTTTTTTTAACTTAGTGAGAGTTCTTTTCATAAATCAATCACAGGTATGGATCGATTTCCTTTTAACTTGATTCCATATCTCTACAAATATTGTAGAAACTAAGTTTTGTTGAGGCACTTCCTTCAAACCATTTACATATGACCATACGTGCAGGACCACAGGATTATTAATTGAAGCATTGCTTCTTCTTTCTCCCTTTTTTTTTTTATTCCATATGACCAGAGGCGGTGACCAGGTGCTAGGCCAAGAGAGTGCTTGATCCCTTAATAAAATCAACGGTCACATTTTAATCTCTCGATGAGATGGACGATTCTCGTTTACTTCAGGAATTCGGGACTTCATCCTTCGCGACTTCCAACCTCTTTACAAATCTCCCGAATAATAGTTGCATGCCCATAATCTTTAACGGTTGAGAATGCTCCCAAAGTGTTCTTCATATCGGACGAATCATGTCCACTTCGAGACTTCGATCTTCAGGACTTTGGGACTTAGGTCATTTGCTGGTGGTGAAAAAATTCTGAAGTAAAAACTCCCAAAGTGACGTAACTTGCTGACATCACTTGTTGACGTGGCACTTTCTGAGTGGACTGTGGCTGCCACATGTCGCCTAGATTTATGGATTACATATGCTTAAAGTACCTATGGGACCTTGACACTTGTCATCAAATGATTATGCCACGTGTCCTATCCTCATGACTTCGTAACTTCGGCCTTCGAGACTTTGGGTAATTCAATTTCTCCACTTCCCAGTTCTCCCGAAGTGAGATTCCCCGAAGTGTAAACCTCGAGTAACTTGACTTCGTCCAATGGTAATTATTTAACCTGAAAGGCTTAACACGATCCAACGACAGTCGGGAATTCGACTATTCAAGATTTCAGGCCTTCAGCCTTGCTTATCCTATCCTTCTACTTTCCTCGATCTGACGGTCAGGATATCTTCCGAAGTGTTTCCTCAGATCAGACGGATTACATTTATTTCAGGACATGTGTGGCTTACTCTGTCCTTCCATTAAACATGATCTGATGGTCCTAATATCTCCCGAAGTGTTCTTCATATCGAACGGTTCAAATTTTCTTCGGTACTTCGACCTTCGGGTGACATTACTTTTTATCAACCCTTTTCTCCCAAAGTGGTCAGCGTTGAAGTTGACCACTACTACCTTGGCGCACTCTGAATAGATCGGTCAATCTTCATTTACTTCGGGACTTCATATCAGATGGTATTCGTCTTCGCTTATCCTATCCTTCCACTTAACTTGATCCAATGGTCGATGTGGATTGCGGAACCGTAACTTGTGTGTGGTTTAATTTTTTTCCCAAAATCTGCAATTGAAGTTGTGTGATTGTTGGTGGGTAAACCACGGTCGTTGATATTTGAATCGATGAGATCTAACAATATACAATAATTGCAGGATTGGAAATAACATATAGTTTAATTCTCCCTTCGCTCTCTGCAATCAATCCTTGTCGTTGATTTGGCACTTGCATATCCGACGGTCACAACTTGATATGATCGTTGACCAATCCTCCAACGGTCCTTAATCCCATGGTCACTCATATGACCGACGTGCAATGTATATATATATATAAAATAAATATTTCCAATGAACGGTCGATATCCTTCGTCATCAGATCGACAGTTATTTTCGCATTGACCAAAAGGTAGGGGGCCTGACAAGTCATCTCAGGCTCCAGGATGGTGATATTTTTTAGGAGTCCAAACACTTAGAGCCCCCACCATACCCTTGCACTACGTGTCGATAAGCTATGGAGATTTTTGTGTATATAAACCTACATAATCTTTTTTGCACTTCCAATGTGGGATAAATCTCGTTACATGAGACTATCAGCACCGTCAATTTCTTGATCGAACGGTTGTTGAGGCTTCTCACCTTTTCCTATGCATGGATCGTCTTCTCAGTCTTTCCATCGATCCCGGCGACATTTTTACAATGTGCTCTTCCTTATGAACTTTGATTAATGTCCTTTCTTATGATCTTCATTCTTTCCATACTTTCAATGCTCTTTTCCTTCTGAGCTTTGATCTCTGCATATTGTCTAACATTTTCTGCTAATATACTGCATATATTTATTTGACATGAATATTGTTATATTGTTTGACATCAGTGACAACACATTAATGACACTATGTCCAACACGTTTTTCTTCATTTCAATGAAATTTTATGAATTAAGCTAAGTTTGCGATCAATTTGTGAGTTGAAGTACCACAACTGCTCGAGGGGGCACCAGTAGTCTGTGTGTCTTATGTCTTTGTCTCTTCATATTTATAACCTCTCTTTTGTAGGAATTGTTCTAATTTTCCTCTTACAGTCATTTCCTTATAATTGTTCTAATCTCTCTTTACTGTTATAATCTCTCTTCTGCAGTCATTTATTTATAACTCCTTTGTGCATCTTAGATGTGTTAATCATTATTTTATGATTGTAATCTCATTGTATTTACTCACCTTAATTACTTACACTATGTTGTAAACATGAATCTTCTCTGCAATTAAAATAGATTAAACTAATCTCTGCAGGGCTGTATAATTATTATTCTCCTTGTTTAAAGTACAATAGCATAGGTATCTCTGATTTAAAGTACAGTAGCATAATTTCATTGAAGCATTTCTTGTTCAAGTATAGTATTGTAACTTATGGTTTTAAGAGTTTTTCATAGGTTTGATCAGTCACAGGAACATGTATCTCACATTTCCTTAATGGAAATGATTTCAGTAGACTGTTTTGTTCATACTCTGCATATTTCTATAGAAATTATCATTGAATTGATTCCATTTGAATTAGCTATTTTTTTGAGATGTCCTCGTGATGATATTCATCGTTGTAGATGTTAGAGAATGATCATTTGAACATGAATAAGTAGATGATATTTTTTATCTTTGAAGTGTATAAATACTTATGATTGCTCAATTTCCTATGTTGATTTCTAATATGGATTTGTTATGTCAACTCCCTATGTTTTCAGTATAATGATGTTGTCTTTTCTAGTATAGAAGTAGCTTAGAATTTTAATGGTATCTTATATTAATGTTGGCTATGTTGATTTCTTAAGAATTTTTTTCAAGTAGAGTTCATAGTAATCTCACATTATAAATCTTAATCCATCTATAGTATTTCTTAAAATAGAATGATCAATTGCATGTCTTATGTTGAATATTAGAATAGATTACTCTTTCATTTGCTCAACTAGGGTTCAATTAAAGAATGGAGTGATAGGAATGTACAAGCAGTTAGTTTCCTTTCTATATTGACACATATTGTGTTACAAATCAAAGTTTACTTGCCCCAATCGATAATTTAATCAAGTTAAATTAGGCATATAGTTTACCCATCAACATTCAAATTCAAGTTTGATTTCATGTGGATGCATAATATTTTATGGACTTATAAGGACAATTCCAACTCCACTCCCAAATCTTGAACAAGCTCCATCGAATGACATCCTCCAATAACCTTCAAATAGATACTCTTGATTCTACATGCCTTGCACTTTCTCTAAGCTTTCACTATGTTCCATGTCTAGGATGGCATAATTTTCAATCTCGATGTCTATATAATCTTCCATCAACTCATTATCATTTTTCTTGAAAGAGAAGGGTTTCCTGGATTCATGGGGCACCTTAATCATTGTTCCTTCTTTGCCTGGCAGCATCATGCAACTTCCATATTTCATTATATATCCTCTAGTCATGGATTTCCAATATCTTTCCAACACAACTCCATATGCCGGAGGAAGTTCTACCACAATAATATGAAAATTGTAATAATATGGGGCATTGTCGTGATCCAAGAATAAAAGTCCTTGATTTCTCCATAAGCCGACACTTTTCTAGAATCAATTGCATATATACTTTCACCAGTTTCATAATATTTGGTACAACTCATGCCCAATGCCTCCATGACCGCCAGTGGCATGATATTATTTGTCGCACCAGTGTCAACTAGACAATTATGTAGTGCAAAATCATGATTTTCAATTGAAATGTAAAAGGGAGTAATTTTACCTCTCAACTTGGCAGTTGATTGGTTCTGGATTTTTTTCGGACTAGTAATGACAACTTCTTCTTTTTCAGACGAGTTATCCAATAATCTCAAAATGTTTTCCGTTTGTTGGGGAATCTTCACCACTTCTGTAAAAGGAAGAGTTATCCTTAGTTTACTTAAGCCCTCTACAACAGTATATGTCATCTGCACATAGTTTGATGTTAGGTGTTGCTTCTTAGTTCCAACATTATCCGTCACTTTCTCATTCGCCCTTTTCTCACTTGCTTTTTCTTTTTCTTTTTTGTTTTCTGAATCATATTTATTTACAAGCACTTGTGTATGGGTGACATTTTCTTGTGAGTTGGGGTCAGTGTCACCTTATTCAAATATATACATGGACGTCTCTCATCCGTCCATATGTACAGTTTCAAATTTTCATCAGGTGAGTAATAATTCTCTTGTTCAACCATTTGCTCATCATATACATCATCCAGGACAACTACAATGGGAGTAGGTTGCCTGGGAAACCTTGGTCTTTGTGGGTTATCCTTGTTTTCAAAACTCTCTCTCTTTGCTTGGGGAGGGTTCCTTCTTTTCTCTAGAACTGGAATTCTCAGATTTGACACATAATTATCCCCCCTTCTTAGTTTGGTTATCTCATTTTGCATTTGCTTGATGGTTCTGTTCAACTATGCAATTTTAATTCTTTGCTTAGTTTTTTGTGTCACCAAAGGGTCTACCTTTACATCTGGTATGGTTCCCTTGAAAAATCCTTCTCCAATTGTTTGGTTTTGAGCCAGTTGTGGCTTGAATTATTCGTTCTTTATTGAACTGGAGGATTCTTGATTATCAATACTTAATCCTCTTAGCTTCCTTTATACTTTTCCTAGTATAATGTCTGGGTCGACACTCGTCTCAATCATAATTTCTTCCATCTCAGTGGCTTTAGTCATTGCCTCATCGAAGGTATCTATTTGGGATGTTCTTATAGCATATTTCACATTTTGGATTGCATTCTTATAATAACCAAGTACAACTGGATCATTTGGTCTTTTATCTTCTGGAATTTTAATCAAGGTTTTATTGAACCTGAGATTAGAATCTCGTATTCTTTCATTCTTCCTCAAACCAATCTGGGTTAAATCGGTGAGAAGGGTATGATAAGCAATTGGAGGGGTGAACATGGTCAGGAACATGGCTTCAAGGTCATTAAATGAGTGAATTGATCTATTGGGTAATGTTGTATACCATTCATATGCTCTTCCTGATAAGGTTTGCATAAATAATATTACCATGACATCATCATACTCAACACGGTGAAAATCACAAACATCAAGAAATAAGTGCAGATTCCTTTTTGCATCGATTTCTCTGTCTCCAGAAAAATCCTTTAAGGTGCCCATAGGGAGAACAGGGAGATCATGTTGCTCTCCTAGAAGATTCAAAGGGGAATCTCTTATTCTTATTCTTATTATATTTTCAAACCTTAGGTTTTCTTGATTTCTTACAGCATCTCTTCCACCTCCTTGTCTCTCCTCGTGATGCTTGTCTCATGGTTGTTCATTTCTTTCTACCATATTTGAAATTTCAGGAATATGTTTTTCACTTCTCAAAATAAAGAGTTGTTTTCTTTTACTTCTTGTAATGGGTCCCTTTTATTCGTCCAGCTTCAATCCCTACCTTGTTCTTGTGTTTCTCTAGATAGCCTTTGGTTTCTTCAGTCTTTTCACTCGTTTGTCCTTTATCTCCATAGGATTTATCTTTCTTCTTCTTGGACTAAGATCTCCCAGGACATTTCCAAATATTCTCTGGTCTCGGCTGTTGTTATTACCATATTGTATAACTAATGTAATATGATTCATTGATTGTTCAATCCAATTTATAAGTGTGGTTAATCATCTTGGGGAAACGTCATATATTTTTCAAAAAATTCTAGACCAAATTCAAAATTTCAGTTCAGTCCCCATTATGGTCACCAAAAATGTTGACGCTTGAATCTATTAGGACCGAAGCGACAACCTCACGAGGATATAAATCCTCCTACGTTTTTATAGAGGTGGTACTCCTCTTTTAATTTAATATTTTATTAGTATTATAGATATTTATAATATGGTACTTTGCATAAGTCCATCATGGTAATCAAAGAAGTAAAAAGATTGCAAGAAAGATAAAAGGAAAATGTTTTGTTTTATTTTTAAAGAAAGTTCCTAAGAAAGGACCAAGAACCACACACTACACACATTTAAGGCAAATAAGCAAAATTTCCTCGCATTCATCATAGTTTAACTAAATATTTATGATCACATATAAATAAGAAGAAGATGGTTCACATGCATAAGAGAACTTTAACAGAGTGAACATGGGAAGCTCAAATAAAGATAATGATAGATCAACCTCAAATACTTTATATTCAAAACTCAGGGTTACAAAGTACAATCGATATTGTTCCCAAAGTACCTCTCTTGAAATTTCTAAAAATATATAGTTTGTTACATATTCTTTGAAATTTAAAATGTGTTTGTCCTAAGGATTGGGATTCGGGCTCCCGCAGACCATAAAGCAAATAAATACAAGAAATAAGATCATAGAAGGAGGATGGTGGGAAAAAGTAAAGCAACAAGACTTGGAAAGAAGAAAATGAGAAGTTATCAGTCTTCGGTTAAACCTTTATAGTGAAAGAGGTGGAATAACTAGATGAAGGAACTGATAAAGAAAGAAAGATGCAATCAGCGTAAAATTACTATGATAGTCTCTCGTTGTTTTCACTTGCTTACTGGTGTCCTTTTATTGTCTTCATTAACGGTTATAGGAAATGTCTCAGTTGTTTCTTGCCCCTCGATGGTCAATTTGTCGATCTCTTCCTTAAACCATTTTTCGATATAATTTTTCATTGGTGCCACGTTGATCTCATGTCGGATTTTGATATTGAACAGCTCACCCTCCAAGTCTCATAAATCAAGGGAAATACTATATAATGCTTCTTCGATGTCCTTATTTTTCATGGAGTAGTCCACTAGCCAATTGTCTATGTCATCCTCATCATGTTCAAGTATACCATAAAACTTTTCAACCGACAACCCTTTAAAAATCTCAACTTGTTCGTAAAATTGTTGCTTTGTTAGGAACAACAATTTGAGGATTAATTTTTGGTCTTGGACTTCATTAGTGCTTCCATATAGGTCTACCTTTGTGAGCCTTTTGAATAGTTCTTCCCTCCTTTATATAGCTTGGCTACACGCTTGAATAATATTATTCAAGTTTTTTATATTTTCTTTCTAGCATGTGTTCAACTGTTTTATCCGACTTGGAGAGGGAAGATCCTCCTCTCTTCTCCTTAGTTATGTCATATTGGAAACTTTGATTCCAAAGGGTACTACAACATCAAGGTAAAAACCTTCTTCATTTTTCAGGTCAGCTTTTAAATACTCATGGAAGGCATGCACCCTCGAACTAAAAGAAACAATGTTTTTGGAAACTTCCCATGCCTTTGTGATCAATGCCATTATTTTCTTAATATTTATTTCCACATAGCTCTTGGATGATGTAAGTAGGCTTGAAGATTCTTTCAATTTAGCAGCGGGTGTGGTGGGTCTGACTATTGTCAAAGGAATGACTTAAATTGGAAGAGGAATTAATGCATCTTCCATTTCCTTAATCCTTTCTTTCAACTTCGTGTTTTTCACTTCAAGACCACCAATGGAGTCATCCATAGCATCCCTAGTTTCTCTATGAATTTTAAAAATCTAGGAAGGTCGCATATCTCTTAGGTCAACCTCTGAACAAGATTTCCCTTTCTTATTCTTCACATCACCTTTTTCAATAATCAATTTCTTGGATTCCTTGTCAAAGACATTGCTCTGAAAAGAAAATGACTCATCTTCATTGAAGGTCTCATTCTCAATGATTTCCAATGAATTATGATGGGTCGTGCTTCCTGGTTGATCAACGATGGGAAACATTTTATCGATATCCGCCTCGAGATCCATGTCTTCAATAGAGAACTTATTGATGCCACTTTCTATGCAATGGTATTCTTCCTCTTGCATGACATTTTTCCTCTTTTTTCTCAGAAGAAGCTTGTGCAAGCTCTCAATTTTTCTCGGAGGGGGATTCTTTTCTCCTTATCTGCCTAGACTACTATTGATAACTTTTCTAGATGGGTGTGTCGTTGGAGCACTTCTCTGAGATGTGGTATTTTTAGGAGGAACAGTTGGGGACTGGGCACTCTTCTTGCTAGGACCCTTTTCTTTCAGCTTGTAAAACTCATTGGTATTAAGTATCATTTCCAAGTCACCAGCATTGTGAGTAGGAGCATCTAAGTTATTATCTTATTCTTCACTCAAAACAGTATGAATTGTTGAATCCTCCTTCCAGCAAATGTTCCACGAAAATTTCGTTAGGTTCAAACCCCTTTATCTTTTCATCATATTTCAGATTCACTTTGTGGAAGTGGTTCACAAATTCATCGATTTTGTTTATATTCCTGAATATAAAGTCCCCAATTTTCCAAGGCAAGGGTATGAATTTATTTTTTCATTTCTCATGGAAAAAGTGCAGCCAGAAATTATACTACCTTGCGAATTCTGTAATAAACATGTTATCAGATACATGGCATGGAAGAAAGGAGGGATTTTCCTTAGAACCAAAAAATCTTGATAACATTGTGATTTTCCATTTGCTCCAACGTCCCATTTTTTATCCAGGAATTTATTTCCCTGGTCGGATATTCTAGGGGTATATTTTCCAAACAATAATCCTTTGAAAGCCAAAACAAAATCATTGAAAAACTTCATAAAAATGCAAGGAATTGTTTTGTCTCCACAACGCTTGGTACCGAAAGGTAACTAGGTCAAGTTCACAGTTCACCCTTTTGCAGATAGACAATTTTGGAAAATGACAGCAATATGCTATCACAAACACCAAATAAGAATCCATAAAGAATTTCTTGTTTTTTTTGTACTATGACAATTGGGAGGAGATTTCAATGGAAATCAGTTTTCCCCAATCGAGAATAGCTTGCTCTTTGACTGTAAAATATTAGATATAAAGAATCATATAGGAAATGTTGGTGGTACTTTCTTGGCCTGCCACCCTATTGAGTAACCAAGCAATTTCTCGAAAGGGGTTTTGAATGAGTCGACATGCAACCTGGTAATGTATTCAGGGACATCTACGGGATTCTCCAAGAACTCAGGCAAGAGGTTCAGGCCGTTGTCATGCTTTTTCAGGAAATCCTTGCAATCCTCTCCTTTGAAAGTAAGTGTTGGATTAGGGAGATTCAACATCTTACGGAACACTTGAGGTGAAAGAGAGATGGGAGAATGGTCTTGAATTTGGATAATCCGCTGACTCGGTATGTATTTTTCAACGCACCATGCAACCAATTCCTTGTTGTCGAAAACCTCAGGGACACACCCTGCATGAGTAATTTTGGATGTCCAAATCACTTCCTTCTCAGCAGAAGGGGATGAATAGTGAGAATACACTCTAGACCACTAAAATTTTTGGTCCTCACGCCCAAAAATATTTAAAGTATCACCACAGAACTATTGTCGAGTTGTTGCGGCCATAAGCTGATGAGAGTGTTCTTTTATTCCAAATAATATTTGAAATGAACACCTCAGAGAGATAACAATAATATAATCTTCGGCAAACTGTGTTTTAATACAATTTAATTAGAAATATCCTCAATCCCTTTGCTTATTAATGACGATCTTTAAGAAACCAGAATGATGAGTTATTAGCATTAAACCATACTTAAATGTGTATTGGGAAAATCATGAAGATGGTGTGGACAGACGAGAGCAATTAGGATTTGGGAATTTTTATGAACCCAACAACCCGCGGTTGCAAAAGATAGGCTAAGTGTTGTAATGTGGTTGGTCGGACTCAATATAAGAGAGATAACATACTCAGGAGCTCGGTAAGCCTGACGGTCATAATGTAGATCATGGATCTTTGGGTGCAAAATGGATATTGTGGAACTTGGAATATGAAATCTTGAACCCGTGAACCCGTGGTTGGAAAAACGGTTAAGTACATAATAACATGGCGGTCGGTCAGACTCATGATATGGAAATATGGATGGAGGTGAGAACCCGTGAGTCCTCCAACCCACAAACCCGTCATTTTGAGAAACGAATAAGTATATTAACCAAAAACGGAAAAATAGAGGGGAGAAAAGAAAAGGGAAATTTGAGTAAGTATAGAAGAGGAAAAAGAAATGGAAAAAAGAAGTTGGGAAAATAGAAAGGGGAGAGAAAACTCGGAAGCAGGAATTGATCTCAACAATATCCCATATTTTTTTGGATCATGTTGTCATTAATGTCAAATGATTGATGTCAAAGGATTGATTGATTGATGTCAAAGGAACAATGCCTTGTCATAGCATATTGATGTAATATGTATTGTCCTTGATGTGAATGAATTGATTTCAAGTGGAATCATAAGTCATATGATGTCATGCATAGATGAAAATGGATCAATGAGTTTTCATTGATATATGATGCATAAAAGAAGATGGATCGATGTATGATGCATAGTTGGATTGATGTAAAGATGACTCATTATTGTCTTGTCATGGTTGATAAGAAGTACAAATGGATGAACTCCAAAGTGGTCCCCTTATGGTGAAATCCCTCATGGGAAGATGCTTTGCAGTTGAGTTATCCTAGAAGTATGGTTAGAGAACCCGTGCTTAATTGTGGAATAATGAGATGAAAATCAGTGAATTTTTTCGTGAAACTATCCTAGATGGATAGTGTTTTTCATACCATTTTCGGTGGTATGTGGAACGTCACATAACTCCTCACGGTTTGAGAGTTATGGCCTTACAAAGTTGAAGGACCCTCATATGTTGGCTTGAAGCCCCAAAAGGTCAAAGAAGTCAAAAGTGATTGCAAAGAAAGAGGATTATTTAAATAATAAAGTGAAGTGACAATGAAAGAGGATTATTTAAATAATAAAGTGAAGTGACAAAATGAAAGAGGATTATTTAAATAATAAAGTGAAGTGACAAAATCAAAGAGGATTATTTAAATAATAAAGTGAAGTGACAAAGTCAAGGAGGATTATTCAAATAATAAAGTAAATGGAGAACTTTCTAATTATGGAAAATGGTTAACCCTAAAATGAGGAAAGTGGATTAAGTGGTCAAGTGGCTATTGATATATGGACAAGTGGAAAATTAGACAAAGTTGGACATAAGTGACTATGTGGACAAAGTGACCTAGAAGATGCTTCTAAGGAAGCTACTTGGAGAGTATAAATAAGAGGCAAGGGTCTCTTGTGAGAAACATGTCTTGAACATTTATTGAAGATCTATTATAAGAGAGAGATTGAGTGGAGGATCTCATGGATGCATCAAAGTTTTCGTAAGTTTGAGATCATGACGGCAAAAGTTTCAGAAGTTCAGAAATCCTAGTTTCTTAGGCGTACGTGGGCTGACAGTGTATTAGAGTGCGTACATACTGAGGTATACACGGGCTGACAATGTATTAGAGTGTGTCTGTATGCGGGTTGGCAGTGTATTAGGGTGCGTACAGTTGGATAAAGTCATGAATACTTGAGTGTGATATGTGCCAAGTTCTTGAAGGTTGAAGCAAGTTCCAGATCTGCATTCTATGGGCTCAGATCTGCCATAGAAACTTTGGTATGGTTACATAGTTGTCTTGATGGATACTCTTGCATATTGTATGGTGAATGCTTGAAGAATTCTTGGTATGGTTGTTGTGATTTGGTTTGTGTTGGTTGATGGAGTGAGCAACACTCTTATGTTTCAGTACTGATATGATTGCCATAGTATACTTGTTGCTTATACATGATTAAGTAGCATTCATATTGTATGATTGAGGAGCATGAGTAATTTGTTGGAGAGCATGGATGTGTTTTGATTAGTTCCGGTTCAGATCAGACAATGAATGACAAAAGTGCATGTGACTGAGGGCTGCAGAGGATCTGATTTTTTCATGAAGAGAAAACCCTAGTTGTTCAGAAGTCACATGGAGGTTGTAGTACAGACAGACCGTGTACATACGCGAGTTTTACTACTGGTAGGGTGTGTACATACATGTGCTACACTACTGACAGGTCGCGTACTTGTTCACAGATTGATATCTGTTGAGGATTGATTCCTCTTCTCAGTTGGTGCTAATTTGTGTAAGTTGAGTCTTGCATTATAGAGTTGGTGCTCTTGTAGAGTTGTACTATATTCAATTGTTGTTGATAACCCAAGGATTGTAGTCCATAATAAAAATAAAATTGCACATACATCTTGGGTTCTTTGTGTTCCTTGTGATGATGAATTATTGATGATATATGTTGCCGATATATGTTGTTGATGCATGTTCACATTTAACTGGTTATAAATGACAGCAATAAGTAATGAGTAAATGGTGATTGCTAACTAAGGAGTTTTGTGAAAGGGAAAAGTTGAAAAGAGACCCACACTCATTCACCCCCGCCCCTCTAAGCATGGTCAATGTGTCTAACAATTGGTATCAGAGCGAGCCTTCACTATAAGCCTTAACAAGCTTGGAGGAGATCCATGGACACACAAATGGATGATGAAGTTCCAATCCTTGATGAGGAATATTATTCTACATGGAGAATAGAAATGAAAGTGCACTTGAAGGAAATAGGAGCGGGTATTTGTAAGGCATCTATTGGTGGATCAGTTCCTTTAAAGAATAATGCAAAGTTTGCATCTCAAAGGCAAGAAAAGAAGAATGATGCATTGGATCTCAAGACCATTCTATTGGAGGACCCATTAACTAATTATAAATAAGTTCAATGAACAAGAAAATATACATAGCTCTTTATTTTATTTTATAATATAGTCATAAATAATATGAATTTGTTAAATGGTTTACATTTTTGCTTTAGGGAATACACCTAAATTTTCTTTATAACATCATCAAACAAGAAAATATAGATGGCTCTTGACAAGGAGACTTATTCTATTGGAGGACCCGTTAACTAATTATGAATAAGTTGTAGTGGTTGTTTAGATTTGTAAGTATTTTTATTTTAAATTTATCATAATGTTGTTTTCAATACATATAACCTTCACGCATATGTTCTATTCATGATTTCATAGTGTTGTGTTCAATACAGATAACCTTCACTCATATGTTCTATTCATGATTTCATAGTTAAATATCCAAGTCTTTCATGCCAAATGTTTAATCTTTTCACAAGTATAAGAAGGCAAACATATATATATTCTTATTGGAACAAGTTGTTAAAAGTATCCTAATTTAACTTCTCTCATGTCATTATTTTCATATTTGATTCCCATTTTATTTACCTGAGGAAAACCTCAAAAAGAAATTAAATGGATTCCTCCTACAACCATGGATGTGTCCTTAGTAAATTCATTGATGTAGACTAGTGCACCTCACCCAAGCGGATTTGAACTAGGCAATTGTTGGCATGAAACTAACCAAATGCTTAGCAAAATTGGCAACAACTAGTTCAGCTCCCTGGGCTATTTAATTTCCCAATTATTATCCTAGAAATATACCATATACCTTTATTGAGCCATATGAATAACTGATAAAATCTGTAGCCTAAACGTTTTACGTTTTGGCCCTTTTTCGAGGATTTTTTCTGTTTAATTTTGCTTGAAATCCAGTGAGAAAGTGTTGGATTTGCATATATGAGTGGCTAATTCTATATAATCTGAGTGTCCCATGGATTTTTCAACACGCTGAATCCATTTATGAATTCAGAAATACAATTTAAATAACAGAAAATTATGATTTCACCCAAATTTATGTCACCGGATTCTGACGAAAAAAGCCAAAACGTAAAACATTTAAACAACGCCCTAATAAAATATGTTTCTTCAAACTAAGTACATTGAAAACCGCATTTACAACTCCATCCTCAAACTTAATTTGACTATATTATTTCACTCCCAGTGATCTTGATTTATATTGTAGCAAGGAGGGTGATGATAAACACTTTATTTTTCTCTAGATGGGGTGCCACGTAGCCCAAGGGAGGTCACGCAGCCCTCCCATGAAATCAGACATAAATATGGTCGTTCAGCATCCCACACCCCATTCTTGGATGGAGGGAGACCATAAAATCTTACAGAGGAAGGGAGGACAACTCCCCCGCGTTAGATTAATGGAGGCCTAAATGATTAATGGCAGGACAGGGATGTTGAGTACGAGTGGTAGCATAGCAATCATGTCCGCCCCTCGGTTAATTGTCCAGCTTGGCCATGGAATTCAACACTTTTCCTCGACGCTCTATCACCTCTCTTTGCCCGGGAATTTGGTTTTGGCGCAGTTGGTTATCTTGGTTTTGGTCCAGTTGGTTCTTCACCCCCCAATCTCCACCATGCTGAGAGAGAGAGAGAGAGAGAGGAAAGCCAAGGCGAGATCCTTCCTGGTACAATCGTGCAGCCAGGTAGAGACACCTACATAATTTGGAGAGAGCTTTGTCAATTTCCTGGACTCATTGAATTGCGCGGCCACATACTCCTCCAATGGCTTTCGTGGAGAAGGAATTAGCAGAGGAACCATTTTAGGTTCCACCGGAATCCCTCCTCTACACATTCTCGAATGAATACTTGTGCCCCATCACCAGTGTGGTTGTTACAAGTACAGAGGCGGTCATGGATGGAACCACTTGCATTGTTCAAGAGGAATTACTGGAGGAATTCCTTCACACGGTCCTGGATACGCACATTCTCCCCAACACCAGTGGGGTTGCTACAGGAACAGAGGCGGCCATGGAGGGTGTCACTTGCATTATTTAGAAGGAGTTCCCCACCATGGCGCCTCCATCGTTGAACATAGTTGAGGAATTCGACCAGACTCCACCCAACCTCTTTAGCCCGGAGCAACTAGAGATTATTTTTGACATCTGAGGTTATATGGCAGACCAACTCCATCAAGACACCCTCATCGGCAACTGCATTGGCATGATGTTCGATGCCTTTTATAACACACCATCCAAGCAGAGGTGACCAACCTGTGCACAACCCTTTGTGCTCCAACCCAACAATGGGTAATGACATGATTAGTAACATTACATAGAGGAGGCTTCAAATATCACTATGMGTCAAGAAGCCACTTTCAAAATAAACAAAATCCATTTTACATGTTTATAGTAAAAAAGATTAAATATTTCAACTAAATAAAATCTATTGAGGTTTACTAGAATAGCTTATGGTGGGAGGATGGMTTCTATAAATATAATTTTGAATTCATAAAAGTGATTATAATCCTCAACTAGTAAATCAAATCTCATCAAAGCCATAATGTTTCCATTGTAGCTCAAAATTGCAAATTTCAAATATCCATTGAAAACTTGGAATGAGCTCTACAACACAACTAGGACTCTAGACTTTATCAAGGGAATTTTGACCCCATAAAATGATATAAAAGGAAAAAGCATACATTTTGTTTCTCGAAACTACAAAATTTGAAATATGTCAAATATTACCCAAAATGCCATCAACTATCACCTTGAATCACCTACACATCAACAAAATGGTGACCAAACCAATTAACATTCCCACATCATAAGTCTTGAACTCTTATGTTGTAACATCCCCGTTTTGAAACCCCAAACTAGCAATGTATATTGTAAATGTAATGTATGGTTGAGGGCCAAGCGATGTAATTTGTAAATGATGTTCATTGAATATATAAATAAAATGTATCGCATGCTACAGATGGACACAGATGGAGATTTGGGGGCTTATTTTCCATAGGAGAGGGAATGGGTCCAAGGGGAAGAATTTACCCATGTCTATTAAACCCAAACCCGTTTCTTTCTAAATTCCCACATTTTGTTTCTCAAAACTACAAAATTTGAAATATGTCAAATCTTACCCAAAATGCCATCAACTATCACCTTGAATCACCTACACATCAACAAAAGGATGACCAAACCAATGAACATTCCCACATCATAAGTCATGAACTCTTATACTATAACATCCTCGTTTTCAAACCCCAAACGAGCGATGTATATTGTAAATGTAATGTATGGCCGAGGGCCAAGCGATGTAATTTGTAAATGATGTTAATTGAATATATAAATAAAATGCATTGCGTGCTACAGATGGACAAAGATGGATATTTGGGGGCTTAGTTTCCATAGGAAAGGGAAATGGTCCAAGGGGAAGAGTTTACCCATATCTATTAAACCCAAACCCTTTTCTTTCTAAATTCCCACATTTTGTTTCTCGAAACTACAAAATTTGAAATATGTCAAATCTTACCCAAAATGTCATTAGTTATCACCTTGAATCACCTAGACATCAACAAAATGATGACCAAACCAATGAACATTCCCACATCATAAGTCATGAAATCTTATATTGTAACATCCCCATTTTCAAACCCCAAACTAGCGATGTGTATTGTAAATGTAATGTATGGTCGAGGGCCAAACGATGTAATTTGTAAATGATGTTCATTGAATATAAAAATAAAATGTATCGCATCCTACAAATGTAAACAGATGAAGATTTGGGGGCTTAGTTTCCATAGGAGAGGGAAGGGGTCCAAGGGGAAGAGTTTACCCATGTCTATTAAACCCAAATCTTTTTCTTTCTAAATTCCCACATTTTGTTTCTCGAAACTAAAAAATTTGAAATATGTCAAATCTTACCCAAAATACCATCAGCTATCACCTTGAATCACCTACACATCAACAAAATGATGACCAAACCAAGGAACATTCCCACATTATAAATCATGAACTCGTATACTGTAACATCCTCATTTTCAAACCCCACACTAGCGATGTATATTGTAAATGTAATGTATGGTCGAGGGCCAAGCGATGTAATTTGTAAATGATGTTCATTGAATATATAAATAAAATGCATTGCATGCTACATATGGACACAGATGGAGATTTGGGGGATTATTTTCCATAGGAGAGGGAAGGGGTCCAACGGGAAGAGTTTACCCATGTCTATTAAACCCAAACCCTTTTCTTTCTAAATTCCCACATTTTGTTTCTCAAAACTACAAAATTTGAAATATGTCAAATCTTACTCAAAACGCCATCAACTATCACCTTGAATCACCTACACATCAACAAAATGATGACGAAACCAATGAACATTCCCACATCATAATTCATGAACTCTTATATTGTAACATCCTCTTTTTCAAACACCAAATTAGTGATGCATATTGTAAATGTAATGTATGGTCGAGGGCCAAGCAATGTAATTTGTAAATGATGTTAATTGAATATATAAATAAAATGTATCGCATGCTACAGATGAACACAAATGGATATTTGGGGGCTTATTTTCCATAGGAAAGTGATGCAGACCCCCCTTCTCTCCTCGGGGTTGCGCGACCTCCCGGTCAAGGATATTCAACTATCTCAACTGTATTAGTTCCTCTAGGACTTGTTGGCCCCAAACTGAATTAAACACAGGCCCTTTTGTCACCTTAGGCGCAGATTATATGGAACCCGCGACCCCTTTCCTTAGCTATTTAAAATCTTGAAATTTTGGGTAGCCCCTTTACGCTAACCCTTCTCCACATGAAACCTTGGCTATGACCCAGGGCTTAATCCCCTAAGCGCTTTGTAACTTTGGGTTTCATCATTCTTAGCAATATCTGCACCCTTTTCATCCGAACCACGAATCGTGAAATCGTCTGGGCAGATCTACGATTCTCGTCTCTCCCCCAGCCAACGACTATGATTTGTTCGGACTCCGGTCTTTGGGATTTCTGCACGTCTCGACACTCCTCTTCTCTGAAGTATTCGGTACCTGGAATCTCAGATCAAGCACTGCTTGCCTCTCTTGATCGACGACCGAGATTCGTCCCTTAATCTTCTTTGGGCAATCTCTCTTTCCCCTTAGCTATTCTTCGAATCCCATGAACTGGTGATGCATGTCCTTATAGATTGATGGTTGGGATCTCTTTGCCAGTTTGGACTTTGGCATTTTTCACCCTTATACAACCCAACCCTTCTGATTTATGAATTCTCGAAAGAACTTATGGCTAACCACCGTGCAACTTCTCCTAGATCAGACGATCTGGAATGATTCATCTTCTCTTGGGTGGATCTTGATCCTCACTTTTGAAAAAACCTTAAAGGCTCCTACCCTTTGAAGATTTCTCCCATTAACTTTTCGGAGCTTGTCTTCCTCCGAATATTTAACTCTTTAAAGGGTTTTCTTCGACACTTAGTCGGATTTTGGATCTATGCACACCTTGCAACATACCTTCACTCACACTTCTGTGAGCAACCTCGTGAGCTACTCCTTCTGAGCTTCCGGTTCAAAAACTATGTCAACACACTCCTTACGGATGATATGAACACTCTGTATACAAATTCCACATTATCTCTCCTGAGCTCTAAGTCGAATCAGACTCTATCAATTCACTTCTTGCAGATAATACACACTCCTTGCATAAGCTCATGGGAGAGAAACAAGTGAAACTTATCTAATGTTTCACAGATTCATACATTCGACAGTATAACTCATACATTCATGAAACACAAAATAACATAAAATATTTAAGAAACAGTAACACCACACATTTGGATCAATATCCCTATGTTATCTTCATTCAAATGTAAAATGACCACAAGTATGATAGAACAAAAATAACTAAAATTCAGTAACAACTAAATCAAAACAATCTCCTACTAATTTGCAGCTACCATCATATCCAGTAGTCTAATCTCCAGCAGCCTCATTTGGACATACAACACCTCTACTTCTACCAGAGGGTTCCTAGGGTTCCCTCCAACTACCTATCTTCTCTAAGTAAAAACTAACTACTCCTTAAGCATCGTTACATTAAAGTCTAAGAGTGAAACTCCCAGATCTCTCATGATTGTTCAGCTTCTAGTGTTTTGATCTTCTTCGGTTTTCAATCCATTCAAAAAAAATATTTGTAGGAAAGGCCAGCATTTAAGATTCCAAAATGATTCAAAAATCACGCTAGGGCACTGAGTTGTCTCTCCACGTGTGCTTTACTGATGATTCTCCTGCATCATACTCCCCTGGACAAAAATTCATGCACTCATGTCCATGAGCTCTTGCACTGAATTCCCATGCTTCTGGATATCAACTTCATTTACCCAACCGGCATCTTCTATTGGGTGTCCTTTCCACTTTACCAAATACTCCAAATAATTCTTTCTCCTGGTCTTCTTACTAATACTATGATCAATGATCTTTTCCATCTGTGGATTTTCTGCTACAGGCATCTGCTTCTCCCACTGAACCTCTGGTTGGTATTCTGATCTTTTTTTTTCATCTTCCCTGTAAGGATACAGGTATGAAACGTTAAATATGGGTGATATACCCACATCCTCTGCCAACTCTATCTCATAAGAATTGGCACCAAATTTCCTTAGGATCTTGCATGGTCCTATCTTCTTCAGCTTCAGTTCGTTATATTTTTCTCTTGGGAACCTTTCCTTCCTGAGGTGTGCTAAATTGAAGTTATCTCCTATGTTGATCAACTCTTCGTTTATACTCTTTGTTGTTTTTCTGCAATTGCTCCTTGATTTGATTATGCAGCTTCTACATTTCTGCAACGAATTATTCTGCTCCAGCACTTCTGAATTCATTCGGCTCCAGGTCTCTCAATTTTGATACTCTTCTTAGCTTCATTCTATGCACTATCTGGAATGGAATCTTTCCTGTACTTCTGTTTACTGAGTCATTGTATGCAAACTCTACTTGTGACAGAATTTGATCCCACTGGCTATGATGTTCAATGAACAAACTTCTCAGCAAATCTCTTAAACTCTGATTTACCACCTCAATTTGTCCATCTGTTTGAGGGTGATATGTTGAACTAAAGGAAAATTTTGTCCCCATATTCTTCTATAATGTTCTCCAGAAATGACCAACAAACTTAGTGTCCCTATCTGAGACAATACTCTTGGGAATCCCATGAAGTCTCACAACTTCCTTGAAAAAAAAATTTGCAATGTGTGTTGCATCTCTAGTCTTCTGGCATGCGATAAAGTGTGTCATATTTGAGAATCTATCAACTACAACAAATATGGATTCACTTCCCCTTTGGGTTCTTGGAAATCCCAACACAAAATCCATGCTTATTGCATCCCAAGGCCTATCTGGAATAGGCAATGGTTGATGCAATCCAATGTTTTGTTTCTTTCCCTTTGCATACTAGCAAATATTACATTTGTTTACAAACTTCTTCACCTATGCTCTCATACCTGGCCAATAGTATGAATTGTTCAACTGTGAAATGTTTTCTTCAAGGATTGAATTATTGCATAAAATTCCTTATCATATGTGGAGTAATTTTTATTAGCGTCATTCATCTTCTCACTGAAATATGCAACAGATCTATTACCTTGGCTCAAAACTGCTCCAATTGCAACTCCACTAGCATCACATCTCACTTGAAATGTCTTCCTGAAATCTGGTAAGACCAGAATCGGTTGTTCGGTTATCTTCTCCTTCAATATATTGAAGCTTTTCTCAACCTCTTCTGTCCATTTGAAAGAGTCATGTCTTTTCTTCATCGTATCCATCATCTATGCACCAATCCTAAAATTTCTAATGAACTTCCGATAGAAAATCGTTAATCCATGGAATCTTCTCACCTCAAATATACTCCTTGGTGATGTCCAGTCTCTGATTTCTATCTCCTTCTCAGGATCCATCTTCAATTCATTCGAAGAGATCACAAAACCCAAGTAAATTAGCTTTTTCTTCATAAAAGAGGATTTCTTTAAATTTATCAGCAGCTTCTCCTATTGCAACCTCCTCATCACTAATTTTAAGTGCCTCAGATGCTCTTCTTCAGTTTTACTGAAGACTAGTATATCATCCAGATATACAATCACAAACTTACCAATGAAATATTTCAATACCTCATTCATCAATCTCATAAAAGTACTTGGGGAATTTGTCAATCCAAATGGCATAACAAGCCACTCATACAACCTTTCATTTGTCTTGAAGGTTGTTTTCCATTCATCACATTCTCTCATCCTTATCTGGTGATATCCACTTTTCAAATCTATCTTTGAAAAAAAAATTGCTCCACTTAAACAATCCATTAAATCATCCATCCTTGGTAAAGGAAATTTGTACCTGATGGTGATCTTGTTTATGGCTCTTGAGTTTGTACACATTCTCCATCCTCCATCCTTCTTCATACTCAACACATTTGGTACTACGCATGGACTCAATCTTTCTCTAACCAATCCCTTGTCTAATAAATCTTGTACTTGTCTTTTTACCTCCTCATTCTCTTGAGGTGTCAATATGTTTGTTTCTTTTTTCGGCAGACTTGATCCTGGTATTAGATCAATGGGATGATTGATACTCTTGATGGGTGGAAATGAATTAGGTAACTCATCCACTACCATGTCAGCAAAATTCTCCAACAGCTCCTGAACTTCCTCAAGAAAATCATCCATAGAAGTACTTGTAAGGACAACTCTGGGTTTCCTCACCACAACAAACTGCATCTCATGTTCCTTTTTAACTTCACTCAGGAGTTCCTTCCCACTCATGAGAAGTATACTTGTGTTGGCTTCTTCCTTTACTTTATTCTCCTCTATTGGCAACAACATGTGTGTCCTACCATTCTTCTCCAAAGTATACATATATTTTCTCCCATCATGAATGACATTCCTATCAAATTTCCATGGTCTCCCCAACAAAACATGACATACATCCATGGGAATCACATCACACTGAATTTCATATCTACATCCTCCTATTTTAAATTCAACGAGGCATTGTTTAGTGACCATTACCTGGTGTCCTTTCTGCAACCATGAGACTTTATATGGATTTGGATGTGCAGTTGTCTCCAACTCCAATTTCTCCACCATCTCTGTGGATTCTAAATTAACAACGCTCCCACTGTCAATTATCACTTTGCATACCCTCTCTTTAGTTTTGCAAGAATTCTTGAACAAACTGTTCCTCTGCACTGGATTTTCAACCTCTGGTTTTGGATTCAATAGAACCTTCTTCAACATCAGATATCTTCCATCTTCTGCACCTTCTTCTTCAACATTCATCTTATGTGCTTCCGAAATGTGATCTTCACCTCCTTCTTTCTTTTTCTTGGGACATTCCCAAGACATGTGTCGTGTCTTTCCACAGGAATAACACCTTACCTCTCCTCCTCTGCCTCTTCCTCTTCCTCTAGGAAAATAATTTATTCCACCACTTTGTCTCCCTTGGGAACTTCCTCCTCTTTCCGAGTGATTATGTGGTTTTTCAGACTCACCCTTGGGCTTCTGTATCTTGTCCTGTACAATTCCCTTACCTTTATTTAGGCTTCTGCCTCTGCCTCGATGGATCTATTTCCTATCCAACTTCTCTTCTTCCTTCAGTGCAATCTGATAAACATAATCCATTTTCCTCACTGTCATCATGTTGATTTCATCCTGGATTTCATACCTCAGGCCATTTATATACCTGGCAAATTTTTCATCATCTTTCTCCCTCTGTCCATTTCTGATGTTCAGCTTGTAAAACTCCTCTGTGTACTCTTTCATTGTCATTCCCTTCTGTCTCAGGTTATGCAACCTCCTAAACAAATTTATCTGATAATCCTTGGGTATGACCTTATCCTTCAGCTTGGCTAACATTCTATCCCAAATCTTAATCTTTTGCTTACCTTTGCTTCATCTGTCAGCCTGCAATTCATCCCACCATATCATTGTATGTCCATTTAATTTGGTGACAGCATGTCTCACCTTCTTCTCCTCATCGACATATTCATAGTTGAAATACTTATCCATTTCTCGTATCCAATCAAGCAATTCTTCAATGTCTAAGTTACCTCCATACATCGGGATGTCTATCTTTGCTCTAGCTCCCAATTTGACAACCGCTTTCAGCAAGCATTCCTCGGAAACATTTTCTCCTGCAACTTATTCAACCTATGTTTCTTCTCTTTCTACATCACTAACATCTCCAGCATCAGGTGCTCTCCTTTGCGTTGTCTCCATCGCATCCAACCTTGCGTGAAGTTATCCCATTTCTCTTTCTACAACTCGATTTGCTACAGATAGCTATGCACGTCTTCTAGCCGGCATTGTGTTGATGTATCTGATACCACTTGATGATATCAACCTAATTCTTTGTCTCCTCTTTCTATAGAAATCAATTATGTGGCTCTGATACCACTTGATGCAGACCCCCCTTCTCTCCTCGGGGTTGCGCGACCTCTCAATCAAGGATCCTCAACTATCTGAGTTGGATTAGCTCCTCTAGGCCTTGTTGGGCCCAAACTAAATCAAACACATACTCTTTTGTCACCTTAGGTGCAGGTTATATGGAACCCGCGACCCCTTTCCTTACCGCTTTAAAATCTTGAAATTTTGGGCATTATCTCCTTTACACTATCCCTTCTCCACATGCAACCTCAGCTATGACCCGTGGCTTAATCACCTAAGCACTTCGTAACTTCGGGTTTCGACGTTCTTAGCAACAACTGCACCCTTTTCGTCCGAACGTCGAATCACGAACTCATCTAGGCAGAACTACGGTTCTCGTCTCTCCCACAGCCAACGGCTGTGATCCATTTGGACTCCAGTATTTGGGAGTTTTGCATGTCTCGACACTCCTCTTCTCTGAAGTATTCCATACCTGGAATAGTATATCAAGTGTTGTGTGCCTCTCTTTATCGACGGCTGAGATTTGTCCCTTACTTCACTTCAGGCAATCTCTCTTTCCCCATATCTCTTCTTTGAATCCCATGAACTGGTGATGCGTGTCCTTACAGATCGACGGTTGGGATCTCTTCGTCACTTCGGACTTCGACGTTTTTCACCCTTCTACAACCCAACCCTTTTGATTTACGAATTCCTGAAAGAACTTACAGCTAACCACTGCACAACTTCTCCTAGATCAGACGGTCTGGAATGATTCCTCTTCTCTTGGGTGGATCTTGATCGTCACTTTGGAAAAAACCTTAAAGGATCCCCCCCTTTGAAGATTTGTCCCGTTAAATTTTTGGAGCTTGTCTTCCTCCGAATCTTTAACTCTTGAAAGGATTTTCTTTGTAACTTAGTCGGATTTTGGATCTATGCACGCCTTGCAACATACCTTCACTCACACTTCTGTGAGAAACCTCTCGAGCTACTACTCCTGATCTTTTGGTTCAAAAACTCTATCAACACACTCCTTGCAGACGATATGCACACTCTGCATACAAATTCCATGTTATCTCTCCTGGGCTCTGAGTTGAATCAGACTCTGTCAACACACTCCTTGCGGACAATACACATTCCTTGTGTAAGCTCATGGGAGAGAAACATGTGAAACTTATCTAATGTTTGATAGATTCATACATTCGACAGTATGACTCATACATTCATGAAACACAAAATAATAGAAAATATTTAAGCAACAACACCACACACTTGGATCAATATCCCTCTGTTATCTTCATTCAAATGTAAAATGAATAAAACTATGATAGAACGACAACAATTAAAATTCAATAACAACTAAATCACAACAATCTCCTACTAATTTGCAGCTACCATCGTATCCAGTAGCCTAATCTCCAGCAGCCTCATTTGGGCATACAACACCTCTACTTATACCAGAGGGTTCCTAGGGCTCCCTCCGACTACCTATATTCTCGAAGTAAAAACTAACTACTCCTTAAGCACTATTAGATTAAAGTAGAAGAGTGAAACTCCCAAATATCTCGTGATCATTCGGCTTCCAGCGTTTTGATCTTATTCAGTTTTCAATCTGTTTAAAAAAATGATTTTCAGGAAATGTCAGTGTTTAAGATTCCAAAATGATTCAAAATGCGCGCTAGGGCATTGATTTGTGTCTCCACGTTTGTTTTACTGATGATGCTCCTACATCAGAAAGGGAAGGGGTCCAAGGGGAAGAGTCTACCCATGTCTATTAAACCCAAACCCTTTTCTTTCTAAATTAACCTTAGTATGAACCTTCCATTTTTAGATTGAGTGTTTCCAAATCCAATCGAAAGAGGGTGGGCGTAAAATTCACATCCCATATTTATTGGAAGCATGGGAATGAAGTACAATCAACATTGGGAAGAGTGAGCATTCAACTATCTTAGGAAAAGAGAGGAAATTTGTACGGGTAGAGGGCAGAATTAGTCATTCACATTTTTGGATGGAGAGTAGTTTTTACATGGATAATTTTGGACATCAAGAGATTTTTGAGTGTTGAATATTTAAGGAAACCATAGTGGGCATGTATGGTGGTTGTTTGGAGCTGTGATTTCATGAGAAAAGAGGTTGCGGGCGTATGAACAATAATCTGTTTGAAAATTGTCAAGAGGAGCAAGTGTTTTGTTGTTGTGTGAATTCATGTGGAAGTTGTAGAATTCCTAAGGTCCCAACAAAGATATTTCATGTCCAACCTATGTTGGAATCCCTAGAGGGGAGTGGGAAGGCCTAAGGGACTTTGAGCAGTGAAGGGAGATCTCATCCCTGGGTTGTGCAGGTTGTGGGGAAGAGAGTTGGTGGACTGGAATTAGTTGTGGGGATTAAATGTAAAGAGGGGGGCTTTATCCAACCTTAGGGACCACTGTCTCTTTTGGATTCAAAGCCCAAGCTTGGGGGTGACTTTCTGTTGAGAACTGGAACAACAAGTCTATGGTTGGGAGGAGCGTTCATCCTTTTCATTTGGTTCCATATTTCATAAGATGAGTGTTATTGTTTACTATGTTTATTCATGTTATATGGCTAAATGTGTTTAGTTTCCATTGTGCATATTTGTGTTCTTGCATTTGCATTTTTAATTAGCATGGGTCATTGCATAAGATTGAATGTCATATTGTGTGTTTTATTTCCACATCTAGATTTGGTATCATATTTATTTTTGTAATTGGGTCATTTTACCTATAGCATGACCCATCTTGAGACTGGATGTGTTACATATACCATGTTAAAAAAATAAAAATAAAATTATCATACAAATGAACACATACACAATTTAATTGTAAAAACATACACAATTTTATCGTAAAAAAACCTAATGGGAAAATTCATTCTCAAAACTTTTCTCTTCTCTTTTATATCACTTAAAAAAAGGCATGTAGTGCTCTCCTCTTTACACCAATATTCTCATGATCAAGTGAACCTTAGGGTTTTCCTCCCCTTTTTATAGGCTTTTTACTCAAACCTGATTATTGTTGAAGTTTTACTTATACATCTAACAATTACGGTTCTTCTTTATTATTACAATCATTTAGCACATTAGATGTATAAATAAGATCATTGAAAGAGAGGCAATAACATAAACAATAGAGACACACAGATTATCCTAGGAAACCCTCATGGGGAAGAAAACCCAGCAAAAACTTCCTCAATATAGATAGACCAAAAAAAAAGCAAAAGATCATCCTCTACTCCTTCACTAGGAAAGAGTAGTGCACCACTTAACTAAGAGATACCAAGAGATAGACCAAAAACCTCCTTGAAGTCACCCCCATTTGCAGCAGATACTCCTCCAAGACTTGCGCACTTTTTCCTCTTGTTGCAGAGCACATGAGTGAGTGTGAAAATGAGGTACTAGCTTCCTTTATAAATAGTAGTTTGGCCTCCCTTAATTAGGTCTGGGACGACCTGTCACTTTACCCTTTTAATTTACATTTAATTGTCAAGGAACCAAAGGGATGACTTTTACAAAGGCACAATAGGGCATAATTAATAAATATAATATAACAATATTATTCAACACTCCCTCTTAGGTAGAATATTCTTCGAAGTTACAATATTTCAACACTCCCCCTTAACAAGAAGGGTATTCTACTGAAAACATCGATAACAATTGACTAGACTCAATACATCATCAATAGGAGGGGACATCGTCATCAGCATCGGGAACACTATCGGTCATATCTATAGGTCATCAGAATTTTTTCTCATCATCAACATCAGTAGAAAATGAACGTCATCATCATCTACAGCGTGGAGTTGGAGTAAAATCATCATCAACAACATGAAGTTGGAACATCAACATTATCAATAGAACGAAGTTGGAACAACAAAATCAATAGCATGAAGTTGGAACAACAACATCATCAACAGCATCAAATTGGAACATCAACATCAATATGTGGCAACAGAATGAGGCAGGTGCATCAACAACAACATTTATGGTACTCTGATAGACCGTCCTTATCGGACCTTTGGGATTTTCCCAGGATTCATAAGATTCCCTAGGATATAGAATTCTAATTGAGCTACCACTACTGACCACAGCTGGAATATACATGCACAGGTACTCTGACAGACCGTCCTTACTGGACCTTCTAGATCTTCCCATGGATGATCAGTCCCCTAGGATATAAAATCCTAATTGAGCTACCCGCTGTTGGTTAGGATACCATAGTATCATCAACATCACTCCCCCTTTCGAGGGAGGTCCTTTTGGAATACACCGAGATTGTCTCGGAAGTACTCAAACTTCACACGAGATAGAGGCTTACTCAACACATATGCAACCTGCTCATCTGTGCCAACATATTGGAGCTTTACAGCTCCCTTCTGCACCATGTCATGAATGTAGTGATACCAGATATTTATGTGATTTTTCTTATCATGGAACATTGGGTTCTCTGTCATATTTATGAAACTATGGTTATCACATAGAATCATGGTATCTTCTACCTCCATATCGAATAGAATTGTCAACAACTTCTGAATCCATATGGCTTCACAATTGGCAAAGCATGCTCCAATGTACTCCACTTCTTCCATACTAAGAGAAATATTGGATTGCTTCCTTCTTTCCACGAAGTCATCGCTAACCCTAAACTGAAACAACATCCTGAAGTGCTTTTTATGTCTGAAGAACTTCCATCCCAATCTGAATCAGTATAGCCATACAATCTGAAGTCACAATCCCCAGTATAACAGATGTCATAGTCCAATGTATCCTTAAGGTATCTTAGCACATGCTTTGAAGCTACAAGGTGAACATGTATGGCTCCACCAAATACCAACTCAAGGTGTTCACGGAAAAGCATATATATGTTCTGGTATTCATCAGATACATCAATGAACCAATCATTTGTCTGTATAGAGTAACATCAATTATTTATGACGAAGTATCAACCAATAACTTCATATTTGTCTCCATAGGAGTGGACATGGATTTACAGTCCATGATGTCGAATCTCTTCAGAATTTCCACAACATACTTTCCTTGATTAAGTAAAATCTCTTCTGGGCTTTTCCATACTTCAAGACCTAAAAAATGGTGCATCGGGCCTAGGTCCTTCATTTCAAATTCAGCGGCAAGATTCTTCTTACAATTTTTTATTAGCTTTTCTTCATCTGTCAAGAATAATTCATCCACATATAGAAGCAATATAACTGTTCCATCATTCTCAATCTTGAAGTAAAGGTTGGGATCAACTTTACTCTTAGTAAATCCCAAGCTCATCAGAAAACTATCAATCCTGCCATTCCAAGCTCTTGGATCTTGCTTCAAATTGAAAACATGAGTCTTCTTGTCCTATATTTCGAAACCAAATTTTCACATCACATTGTACAAACCTAGTACACTTTCTCAGTTGCAACTCAATCTGCATAATCAAGTGTTGGTTCTATGTTCTTTCTGCAAAGCATTATTTGTCTCACTTCCTAAGAGTATGTCCTCTACTTTTTATGAAATTGTTCCTTCTGGAACTGGGACTCTACACCTGCAGCTGGTATTTCTGATGTTGAGAATGACTACTCTATTCTCACAGTAGTTGTTGAATTCTGAGAGTAGCTTTTCTACTCCATCACGGCAACAACTTCATCTGAAACTGAGACTTTTTCAATGACTGACATTGAGGGTAGCTTTTCTTCTTTCATGGAGGTAACTCAATATCAAATATAGGGACTGCTCCCTCTGAATCTCATACTATATCAGAATCATGGTTGTTCTTCCTGTCTTCATGAACAATGGAACTATTCCTTTTATTACTGGAGAAAGTGTCTCATCGTAGTCTTCTCCCTCTTGCTGTGAGAATCCTCTGGACACAAATTAGGCTTTGTACATTTATATACTATAATCTACAACATGGTTGATCTATTAGATCAATATTGGGAGTCACCAATGACTTTCCTTTTGGTCTTAAGGAAAAATCCATATCTCAGTTCTTATGATTGGCTTCCTCCTCTGTCATTGAAACAAGGGAATCTTCTCAAGAGATTTCATGTCTCCTAAATATCTTTGAAGATACGACCTAGTATTCTCAACTCATGGAATATGTAATGCCAGTCCTGGAAGATGTCTATGTTTCCCATCTGATCCTTTCTAAGATCAGGCTTACTCTGAGTCTTGATTTCTTCTAAGTCTACAAAAAATTCATACTCTCTGCAAGATATACTTGGTGTTGAATACCAAGTCTTAATATAAAAATTTGAGTCATACTTCAAACGAATTATGCTTCATGTCAAGGTGGCTTCATTATCCATTGACCAAGTCTATTGTGAGTTCTATTATAATGTCCAGCTATCTTTGGAGCCTTCTGCTCCTTACAATCAATCTCCATATGAGATACTATGTATCTCAAAAGTAGCTTCTTCTTCATATTCTTTGGTACATGGATGTATACGACCATATATACAACTTGGATAGTCTTCTCCATTTCTCATCTAATATATTTCCTCCTGCAATCATCACTATATCTCCCTTAGGTTTATCACCTGTGACCTGCCCGGAACAAGAACAAGGGAGAAACAGTAGACAAGAATAATACTTTTTATAATAATAATAAAACAATAGCGAGAATAATCGTCACAGTAGATCCTTTAGAGCTATCACTTGTGACATGCCTGAAACAAGGGTAAAAAGTAAGAAATACAATAATAAGGAATGAGAGAAACACTCTTCTAGTGATGTGATCAATCATTCCTCCATGGTAACCTGGAAACAAAACAAAAAGTTTATACCATAGTAGATGTTAGTTATATCTAGTGAATGATTATAGTAAGCATTTATCTCAACAGTTCTCGCATGCTACAAACTATTCAATTATAAAACCTTTCAAATATTTCTATCACAACTATAGTGTTTAGTAGTTATCAAACTTGATATGTGTAAATTTGAATCTTATCAATTTAATAAATCAAACCTGGAACCTGGAGTCTTGTCCGCGAGAATGAGTGTTGTTGTTTTTCTTCCAAGTCTTCTTCACTCAAGATGACAAGTATTATCTTCAATCTGTCCTCTGTACTAAGATAATATGCTTTCTTGACTGAAATCTGAGTTAGAGAATAAAATCTATAATCTCAACCTTAATCAATCTAATACTTTTGACTTTAATTTTGACCAATGGTTAGTATGATGGTCATAACTTCAACAAATCAAAATAAAACCTAGATGTTCATAAGATCATAACAAATAGAGGCACATTAAATTGATCAAACCTAAGGTGCATTGTTCCTCTAAATGTGATGGATCTGAGATCCCTCTCAATATACGATTGTTGTTTAGACAAAAAATCCTTTCTCATGAAAATACCCTTTAAAAATAATGATACAGTTTAAACATATGTAAGTACATACCTTTGACAGTATCGATAGGTAAGGATCACTAGGACAATAAAAATTAGTCCCAACACTTCACAAAAAACTTTCACTGCAACTGGTGCTGCAACTGGCATGAAGGAACTGGTACGAAGGAATTGGCACTGCAACTGCAACTGCAAATGCAACTACAACTGGTATTGCAACTGCAACTGGTATTGCAACTGCAACTTAGGGTTTTATGAGGAAACCCTAATTTCTCAAACTTTAAATTTCAGAATTATGATCTAGGGACTAGATGCACCGTCATAGGGTGAGTTCCTAGGTGTGGTTACATTCTCCAACATCCTCCTCAAACAAGGAAAACGTCACACTTAGGGTTTATGAAGAAACCCTAAGTTTGCAGCAACTGCAATACTGAAAATGAATCTTGGAGAGGGTGCGTTGAAGCTAGCCACTTCTTATAAACTGTGAGTTGGTCTCTTTCAGGCCTGCTCTGATACCATGTTGATGTTTTACTTATACAGCTAGCAATTACGGTTTTTCTTTATTATTACAATCATTTAGCACATTAGTTGTATAAATAAGATTACTGAAAGACAGGAAATCACAGAAACAATAGAGACACACACATTATCCTGTGAAACCTTCATGGGGAACAAAACCCAACAAAAAAATCCTCAATATAGATAGACCAAAAACAAAGCAGAAGAGCCTCCTCTACTCCTTCACTAGGAAACAGTAGCACACCACTTAACCAATACATACCAAGAGATAGACCAAAACCCTCCTTAACGTCACCCCCACTTGCAGCAGCTACTCCTCCAAAACTTGTGCACTTTTTCCTCTTGTTGCAGATCACATGAGTGAGTGTGAAAATGAAGTGCTATCCTCCTTTATAATATTATTTTGGCCTCCCTTAATGAGGTCTAGGCCGACCTATCACTTTACCCTTTTAATTTACATTTAATTGTCAAGGCAGAAAAGGGCCAACTTTTACAAAGGCACAATATGGCCTAATTAATAAATCTAATATAACAATATTATTCAACACTCCCTCTTAGGTAGAATATTCTTCGAAGTTACAATATTTCAACAATTACACCAATAGTCTCATGATCAAGTGAACCTTAGGGTTTTCCTCTCTTTTTATAAGTTTTTTACTCAAATGTGAGCCATTGATCTAGTCTCAATAGTAGATTTATTCAATCATTGATTTATCCTAAACATGTAACCTAGACTTTAAGATCGTTTAATATTAATACTCTAAGGTAGATACACAAACATGAAAGGAGTGTATGTTGATTCAGTCAGTGAAGCACTAGATCCACCAAGAACACGCAAATGCTTTTGGACACGAATATCTAAATTGGGGAAAATATCAAGATACTTGATGGTTCGTTGTCTGACCAACTGGGGAAATGAGGATGATTCAAAACAATCCATCATTTCTATTGGAAGACTCAAACATGAAAGGAGTGTTAACCAAATAGTCATGTGATTTTGAACAATAAAGGAAACCACAAGACAAACAACAACAAACATAAAGGTATTAACGTAATCCACAATAATAAAGAGTCTCACCAATGACTTAGAAGAGAAACACCCAAAAGGTGACCCACAATAATAAAGAGGCTCACCAATGACTTAGAAGAGGAACACCCAAATGATGTTTTATATGAAAGAAAGATTCTTATGCTAAAGATAACTCAAAATGGAACTCTCAACCATTATTGGGGATATAAGGATATTATGCAGTGTTGGACACAACAAGCAATAAGAGCATGAAGGATCCATAATTGAGACACATGTAAGATTTTTTGATAGCCCTATTAACACACTTACAAATCTTGGAGCTACAAATAACCTGATAGTACTTAGAGTGATATAAAAAAGATAAATTACTTGTGGTTAAAATAGAGAACATTTGAAAGGTATAACTAACATTAAGAATTAAGAATAGTAGATGATCGAGTAGAAGAATGTCAAGTGAAAATATGGTCAATATACTAGGGGGATCGTATCACTCTGCATTTTTTTAATTAATGGTTTTATGGTGGGATCTAGTATGACTTTTTTATTAAAAAAGTGTAGGCCTTGGAGTTCCATAGATTTATGAGATTCTCATGTGCTCTATGGTGAGCACATGTCCCCATGTTGGAGCCAAAAGTTAGCACCTGAAAACTAGGGGTAACTAGGGGAGATTTTTCCCTTGTGATTCTTATCATAGAAAATATTTCCACAGATGATATCCATGGTTCTCCACAGATAGTTGACCAGAGATGTTTCCCACGTTTTCCTCAGCTCACTCACATTTGATGATTATGGTGCTTGACATACATAAGGTACATTATTTCATTGCTTCATATTGGGTGTTAATGTCTTATGCACTTTCCATGAAAGTGGTGATCATTGTTTGAGTCAAATAACGAATCGATACTCTAAATTTGTGTCTTTTTCCTTGTTTCACCTTGGTGACCATCATTATCTTCAAGATAAGTGTTTTCACTCATGGGTTGATTTGTACTATTGGTCGGCTTTTAGAGGTGTAGCATGTCCATATCCCAATCCATACTTAACACTCTTAATCCTTCCTAATTTTCAATGGCCCCCTCATGGGTTGGTTGTCATATGTCACAAAAAAAAAAAAAAAATTGTTTCCTTGTCTCATGAGAAGAGCCTCACCCTAAAAGAGTTATAAGCTCGAGGTGAAGAGATAATTTAAAAAAAAGTGAAAAACAAACAAAGAAAAGAAAGCATGAGCAATGCCCCCTCACTATGAGGCCATTATCCTAAGTCCTATGCAATGAAATTCATATCTAAAAAAGGACTAAATGAAATAAAACAAAATTCAAAATCCAAAAAAAGTGAGATAAATAAAAAATGTAAATAAGGGATAGTAAGACACGGTGTCGAGAAAATGGTAACTCAATGCATAAACACTCCCTCATATTTCAAAGGCACTCATGTGAATGAATATATTAAACAACCTCACATGGTTTTGAAATGCAATTCATGAAGTTACCTATCAAACTATATCATCTATCACTACACATGCTCCTTGATTGGTTTTCTTGGGAACGACTTCTCTTCTTGGGTGTGACACATGTAATACAAGTTAATGATGCCCCCGTCATAACCTAAACTTGTAAAATTGTATGAATTCTATGAGTTATTGTGACGTTAGAAGATAATATTTAATGTGATCTACCTAATGACATTTACATTTGACATGACTTACTTTTTTTGTTGCATTTGATTTGTGTACATGCCTCGGGGTTGATGACTACTTTAGATACCTTAGGCCTTACACCTTGCATGGAGATGACTTAAATAGAGAATGGTTCCTTTGGATGATGTTGAGGTTGTCTTGATTTCTTGATGGAGGTCATCCCATATTTATAGGATGTCACTAGGCTTCTTTAATAACATGTTTCACCTTTTTGATGGAATGTTGCGCCCTTTGGAGGGAACAGTACTTTGAGCCACTTTTCATGCCTTCTTAGACCACTTTTGAGTGAGTCATCCATCATACCAAACATGTCACACATGCGACCTTTTCATGCTTATGATGAGGACAACTTTCCACTTGATGAGATTTTCTTCATTTGGGGAGCACCTTTGGGGTCTTTTGACTCATTCACTTTTGTGTCATTGATATTTTATGTATTTTTGAGCATATCTCTAGGGTTTGTAAAGAGATAATAGTATTTTATATTCTTTTAAGCTAAAATCTAGGAGCGTATTATTATTATATTGAGAGGGTTGTTATATCTCTTCATATAAATAAGAGAAGTGCCTCTCATTTGTAACTCATTGCTAGAACTTGTGGAGAGCACTACTTGTCTACTATTACTTCTAGATTTTTTATATGGATGGATAACTAGAGCACCTTCTCCTTGAATTACCACTGGAGTATATTCTCCTTGAATTATATTGAAGCTTGTAAGACACTAAGTGTATTTGTAGTCGACATTAGGGGAAATTTGAGGTTTAAAATGGGCCTCCTAAGGAAAACAATAAAATAATTGTTAAAATATAAAATAAGAGTTATGAATTTTCAAAGGGAAACTATTTTTTTCTAATTGTATTTTTGACTTATCTCATTATAGGTTTACTAAAATTTCAAGTGTAGGCTCTTGTTGGATTCCACATCCAATGAGTACCCACTTTGCACACTTTTGATAAACCCATAGCGAGATAAATTGGAAATACATGAAAAAAACAATTTTCATGTATTTCTAGGTTATCTCATTGTAGATTTATCAAAAGTATACGTAGTGGAAAATCATTGGATGCAAAATTTAATTATGTTTCCATCAAGTGACTACATTTGAAATTTGAGTAAACCTATAAGGAGATAAGTTGAAAATACAATTAAAAAAAATAGTTTTGTTCATTTCCCTCCAAAAATATTTTCCCTTATGGGTAACATCATTATCTTGAATCTTATTGGTTCTTTTAAAGTTCATTTTGATAGTACAATTTTTATTTTGAGACCAATTTATTATTTCAAAATTCCCCATGCAACCCTGATTATCACCCTAGTTTCACTTACATTTTCTCAAGGGAGACTTTAGTTGATCCCATATGCCTCAAAAAAATTAAGAGGCACTAGTCTTTTCAAATTTAGTCAATCTAAAAATAAAAATTCCAAATTTTACTTTTTTTTTAAGGTAATTCTAGGGTTTTAACTACCTATATCTAATTTTCATCCATCAAAACCCAAGATGCCTAGGGTTTTCTTGCATGTTCTTGACTTAAAATTTACTTTTATTAAAAAATCGACCTAACTTGTTTATATTACAACATTTTTATGGTTGTACATCTTGGTCTTATTGATTGTTACATGCTCTTAAAATTTCAAAATTAACAAGTTACTTGAAACCCTAATTTTATTCCTTGTTTTAATCCTAAATTTCACTTGTTTATACTCTATTTAAGGGGTTGAAGTATACTACTATAGAAACTAACAAATCTCACCCAAAACTATTTTATTTGCATGATTATCCATAAAAGTAGTAGTCCCCACTTGGGATATACTGAAAAGAAAGGCTAGTATGAAGCTAGTAGATCTCCACTTTGTGAAGAACATGAAGAAACCAATCTCATATGCTAGTACATTTTCACTTCAAAAAGGAAATATAGGAAATCTCTTCCATGGTAAATCTACAACCATGGATTTGGACAAGTGACAACATTAACTCAATCCTCCATAAATGAATCACTTAATCATCAAATGAAAATAAAGGCCCAACAATGGAGGTAATGTGGTCAATTTGACTATCCAAGAATGAGTGCATTTTCCAAAAGAAGGTTGCAAATCCCTACAAAATTTTCTACAAGATAAAAACATGAAAAAAACAATTAGTGGCTCCCAAAACTCTAAAGCCCCTGAGAATCCTCCACTTAGATTATGACCCCTCTAATGCTAGAGGATACTTTGATGGAGCCTCTCAATATAATCTAGGCTTAAATGGTGTAGGGGTTGGATCCTCCTCCATAACATAGATAAAATCATGTTCAAATTGGGCTTAGGGAGGGCCACAAACAACAAAGAAGATTTAATTTCAACCAACACATTCAAACTAGGCTTAGGGTGGGCCACAAACAACAAAGTATATTTAATTGCAACAAACACTTTACTCAATTTGGCATGGGAAGTTGGCATCAAGGATTAACACATGATTAAGACATACAACTCCTCTAAAGTTATTATATAATAGTTAAATGGATCCTCAAAAACAACAAATTTAATGCAACAAACAAGTGTGAGAGAAACTAGGGACAAGAGTGCAAGATTTCACAAAATCTCTCATATATTCAAATAATAAAACACAAAAGTAAAGAACTAGCCAAAGATACAATTCACAAGGATCTAGTGATACTACAAGTGAAGGGGGTCTCTAAAACACACTCCACGCCATTTGTTTTTACCAAATGGTAGGTTAGGTGAAACTATTTTTGGATAAACAATCTTCATATAATGTGAAAGTCTCTTTTTGAACTAGTATTTGAATTTGAAGTGAGGAATGTTAATATCCCATGACCAATCATAATTGGATCTTTTTTTGTATGATGATCCTATTGGAAGTATATCCATGATACTGCTAGAAGCAACACTCTAAACAACTAACTTGCTCACACTCTAAACAACTAACTTGCTCATGTTTTGATGTATGATGTCCAACATCGATAAGTTCTACACAAGTACTCATAAATAAAGTGAGGATACATTTTTCATGGGAAAAAAAAAACAATAGAATACAATGTAATATTATAATCCCACATTGCCAATAACTTTGAAAGTTGAATTAAAAGTGGTTCATGAAAAATTAACACCAAAACGTTTTACTGAAAGAAGACTTTGGACTGCAACCCTTAGGACACTAATTTTGAGTGGACTTTGGAGTGCAAGCCTTTCAATAATTTTGAATTGGCTTTGGAGTGCAAGCCTTCCAATAATTTTGAAAATTGAATTAAAAGGTTAATGATAAATTAACACTAAAAAATTGGTTCGAAATGCAAACCTCAAAATTGATGTCATGACATCATATGTCAATTTGGAGACAAGTGTTCAAATTGATGCAACATCTTCCCTCAATTTGAAACTCACTTTGAAGTGAAAATGTTCAACTTGATGTGACATCCTCCTTCACTTTGGATATTTTGAGTTGATGTAACATCTTCCCTCAGTTTGAAACTAACTCACTTCGGACTCTTAAGTTTTAACTTGATGTGGCATCCTCACTTTGGAGACTACTAACTGACTTTGGACTCTTAAGTTTTAACTTGAGGTGACATCCTCTCACTTTGGAGACATAGTTGTGATTATATATATAATTGTGTGATTTTGAAAGATCGATTTTGTTCATTTCGACCATTTCTTCCAATCATTATTTATATATGTAATTACTCTTTAGGATATCATAATTGATCGTACCCTAATTGGTTCAACCTTCCTACCTGACCCATATCTCGTTACTTACCCTCGCATTCATGCATGGTCTAAAATCTCAAGGGTTGCCCCATGATATCTCATTAAGTGATGAGTTATAATAAATCCCCTATAGGGGGAACTATCTACCCATCCATCGTGTTCCAACTCACTTTGGACTCTTAAGTTTTAACTTAATGTGGCATCCTCACTTTGGAGACTACTAACTTGATTTGGACTCTTAAATTTTAACTTGATGTGACATCCTCTCACTTTGGAGACTTCAAGCTAATGCAACATCTTCCCTCACAATGGAATTAACTCACTTTCAAGTGCATGTGTTCAAATTAATGTGACATCCTTCTTCATTAAAGCATTAGCATTACTTTTAAAGTGTCATACCTTACTAATTCATATCCCAATTTCATTTTGTTCCACATTAATATAATTCCATCTCAATTTCGTTTACTTCCACTCCACATTAAGATGATTCCATCCCAATTTATACTCCACATTAATATAATTCTTGTTACACGTCAAAATTACTCAGCTGGATAAGTGTCGCATTGTCCCTCTCAATTGTCATAAGTGTCGTATCAACTTTCGCAAGTGTCGCAAGTTGATCACTAGTGTCGCAAAGGATGTTCAGACATACTGTCATGATAAGGACACTAAAGAGACACTTATAACATCTCACATGACTGATTTGAAGGAGGAGAACTGATCTACTGAAGTCAAACAACCTTTTGCCATCTGAAAGCACCTCAAAAACTGAGTTTTGGAGAGGAGCGCTCCCCCTTACACTATCTCGGAGCGTCGGCACTCCCCCTTACATTGTCATGGAGCGTTATAACGCTCCCAGACCCTTTTGAAGGAGCGTTATAGATTTTGAGGGCGCCAGCGCCCCCTAAAGCTTACTAGGGAGCGCTACAACGCTCTGATGGCCCTTTTGAGGGAGCGCTACCTATTCTGGGAAGTTGTTTAGCTGTTGAGATGAATGGGGGAAGCTTCTTTTTCATTCTTGGAAGGCAGTTGAGCTCGAATCCCTGATCAATCCATGATCTTAGGGCAGATCCTCAACTGAAGGAGGAAAATCCTCACCTTCCCCA
>JASDQU010737488.1:106250-116933 GCA_032191745.1 Picea mariana
TCACCATAAGGGGACCACTTTGGAGTTCATCCATATTTACTTCTTATCAACCATGAAAAAAAAATAATGAGTCATATTTACATCAAACACTATTGGTTCCATTACCCAAACCTTTGTGCTACGGGTCTTTCTTCAAGGGTTGACATCAATGACAACCAACCTTAATCAACAATAAGATGTTAGTAAACAACCAAATAAACTTAATCCACTCATTATAAGGTGTTATTAAAGAGATCAAGGAAAAGAAGGATTGATAAAAGATAAAATAATTTCAAACACTAAGTTCAAGAATCAAGGCCCTAATAAGACTTGCCAATACATATTCCAAAAAATTACACTAAAACTTGTTTAAATTTTAAAATATTAATAGGTTTCAAAAATTAAGTTTCTCATAAGAATTTACAATATATATTCTAAGAACTACTTAACACTAATCTTTTTCATTAAAAATAAAGTACAAAATTTTATCTTTATCTACACGCGTGATATTTTTATGTAACAAAAACATTTTTTTCTTTTCATTAATCAAATTTCTAATAAAATAAAAAATAAAATTCTTAAAAAAATAAAATCACAATAATCAATAATATATCATGATAATACCAAACCTAAACAACCATGATCATACCAAACCTAAACAACTTAAAATGAACACTATTTTTAAATGTTTATAAACAAAATTATCTAAAAATAAAACCCCTTTCTAATGACACTATATTCATCCCCTAAAAATCTATAAAGATATTCCATATTTAAAAATAAAATTCTCTAGAGAAATAGAGAAAACACCATCATCTAATGAGATGAATATGTTTATATAAAATCTTTAAAAAATATTAATTAAAATAAACCATTGTTAAATTAAACCCAACTCCATTTAGTCACCTCCTCTGCATTCATTATGGCGACACCCTCAATCCTTCTCCAAATCGTCACCCAATTATTATATCCAAGCTCCCCATCGCATTCAACTTTGTCACCTTTCTTTATCTCTCTGCTCATCCCTTACCTTTGCATCACATCCTCGTCCTTGGCTTACTTTTCACCCTCCTTGTCCCACTGTGATCTGAAAATGAAAAGGCTTGAGTCTCTTTAAAATTTCAAGTGTAATTTGTATGTGCTTGGGCAATAGGATTACAAACACATATAAATTAATGAGTTTTTACTTAAACATGAGTAGCATAAACAAACATAACAACCATCAAAATAAGCACATTAACACAGAAAAATGATAAAGGAATTCACCCCTCTCTTGGGCTACATCTCCTGGTCCAACTTCCAATGGATCATTTTTATTAATGCTCAAAGTGTCAAAATCGATGCTTTACAATGCTCAGAATGTAAAATAGATAGCTTCAATGGCTCCATAATTTCCAAATGTTTGACAACACGGGTATTCCAACAGAGGACGAACACCTTCAGTAAGCACTCACATAAACAGATCAAATATCAACACACCGATGTTTTCACGTGGTAAAACCCATACGAGGAAACATCCACGGCCCCAGCCAACGCGGCCACTTGGAGCAGGTTATTAATGCAAAAGAAAAAGATTACAGAGAGATTTTACAAGAGAGTTTCTCACAATCGATCATCGGCAAATGAACCTCCATGCTCTTTAAATAGAGATCATGAACCAATCGGGTGTTAAGCCACGGATCAATGGCCATTAAGATCGAGGAGAGTATGAACCGTCGGATCACTCTGTGTCGGGAACATATCGTGACCGTCGTATTTCCTAACTACAAATGCATACTAATGCATACTAAAGAAACACACTTTTACCTAACGACACATTAGACCAAGTACAGCTTAACTAACTCCTAAGTGTCTAAATATCCTAACATCCCCCCTTAAGAAAAACTTGGGATAGGATTGAAGGAGTTACAATAGTGACACAAGAGGAGAATGAAGGAGGAATTAGAGTCTACCCCCCCTTAATAACAACTTCCTAAAATCCTAACATAGATCGAAGTTTGGAAAACTTCGCTTCTGTAAGAGACTTTGTGAAAATGTTTGCAACTTGATATTCCGTAGGGAAAAAGAGCACTTCAATAACTTGATCATGAATGAGATTTCTGATGAAGTTCATGTGTATCTCGATGTGTTTGCTACGCTGATTTTGAACTAGGTCTTTGGCAAGCTTGATGGCACTCTGATTGTCACATCAAAGGTTGGTCAAATGGTGTTGCTGGAATCAAAACTCTGAAAGGATATGTCAAAGCCACAAGGCTTCCTGACTTGCAATAGCCTATTGTTTCTTACACGCCCAAGTGACAAGTCCTGAACCAAGGCTGAAAACATAACCTGCAGTAGAATTCTAATCATCAGGGTCACTGGCCTAATCTAAATCAGTGAAACCAACCAATAAAGGAGTCCCCCCTGAACTGTAATGTATCCCGAACTGAATTGTACCACAGACATAGAAAAGTATCCTTTTAGTTGCTTTCCAATGGCTTTCATGGGGTTTTTGCATATACCGGGCAACAAGACCAACAAAAAAGGAAAGATTAAGATAAGTATGAGTCAAGTATAAGAAGCTACCAACTAATTGATGGTAAAGGGTGGCATCAACTTCGGTATAAGTACAGGTCGTAGTAATCTTGACTCCAGACTGAAAGGGAGAAAGGGTTGGTTTACAATCATCAATGTGAAAGCGATGAAGAAGGTCACAAGCATACTTAGACTAGGAAAGAAAAATTTCTTCATTGGTTTGCAAAACTTGGAGGCCAAGGAAATAGTGCAAAAAGCCCAAGTCGGTCATTTCAAATTTCTTCTTAAGGCTGGTTTTCACATGGTTTAAGAGTTTTGAGTCACTACCAGTAAGGATAAGGTCATCAACATAAAGGACAAGGATAATGAGATGGATTCCTACTTTATTGGTATAGACATTAGGATCAGAATGGTATCTAAAGAATCTAGTGGCAATAAGAAAGCTATCCATTTTGGCATACCAAGCTCGAGGAGCTTGCTTGAGACCATAAAGAGATTTCTTAAGGCGAAAAACAAGGCTAGAGTCATTCTGGACATAATCAGGAGGTTGTTCCATGTAGATTTCTTCTTGCAAATCTTCATGCAAGAAGGCAGATTTAACATCCAGCTGATGGACCCCCCATTTATGTGAGGCAGCAAGGGAAAGAACAAGTCAAATGGAATTCATTTTGGCTACAGGGGCAAAGGTTTCATTATAGTCAATTCCTTCAACTTGGGAAAATCCTTTGGCAACTAACCAAGCATTGTGTCTTTCAACACTTCCATTTGATGCATACTTAGTTCTATACACCCATTTACATCTGACAAGTTTTCCTCCTTTTGGAAGAGGTAAAGGATCCCAAGTATCATTTTCCATTAAAGAACGATACTCTTCATTCATTTTTGTATCCCAATCTGGATGACCTGGAGGTTCTGCAAATGTCTTTGGATCATGAGTTTATGAAACCTGAGCCAAAAAATAAGAGGCTCAATGGAACTATGAACATGTCTGACGTTGATATGAAGGATCACCGACAAGATCACCAACTGCTTCTCATGTTGAACGGACCCATCTAGGAAGCGATGGAGTTGGTGTTGGTTCAGGTTCAGAGGACTCATCTGGAGGAAGGTGAGCAAGCGGAAGTGGATTTTCATCCTCACTATTGTCATCTGAAGAAGAAACCAGAATAGAAGAAGGCACAAAGGCCGAAGATGACTCGCAAGCTGAAAAAGGCACAACAGTTGAATTAGGCTCACAAGCCAAAGAAGGAACAAACGTCGAATTAAGCTTGTAGGCCAATAGATTTTCATCAAATTTAACATCTCTTCTAATAATAATTTCATTACAAGGTGTTTGAAGAATTCTATAACCTTTGACGTCTTCAGAATAACCAACAAATATACACTTCTCACTTTTAGGCTGCAATGCTTTCCTTTTCTCATCAGGAATGTGAGCCCATGCTATACTGCCAAATACACGGAAGTGACTTACANACTCGCAAGCTGAAAAAGGCACAACAGTTGAATTAGGCTCACAAGCCAAAGAAGGAACAAACGTCGAATTAAGCTTGTAGGCCAAGAGATTTTCATCAAATTTAACATCTCTTCTAATAATAATTTCATTACAAGGTGTTTGAAGAATTCTATAACCTTTGACGTCTTCAAAATAACCAACAAATATACACTTCTCACTTTTAGGCTGCAATGCTTTCCTTTTCTCATCAGGAATGTGAGCCCATGCTATACTGCCAAATACACGGAAGTGACTTACATATGGTTTAATTTTGGTCCAAGATTCTTCCGGTGTTATATTTTTAAGAGTCTTTGTGGGAGTGTGATTTACTATGTAATTTGCACAGTTGATGGCTTCCGTCCAATATTTTAGACTTAATCCCTTAGATTGGATCATACAATTAGCCATTTATTTTAATGTGTGGTTATTTCTCTCAACAACACCATTTTGTTGTGGTGTATATGGAATAGTGTGTTGCATTTGGATTCCCTGTGTAGTGCAGTAACTTGTAAAATTATTGTTCACATATTTGTCTTTGTTATCTGTTCTTAACCTTTGAATTTGATGTCCATATTGGTTTTCTACAAGGGCCTTGTAAGCCAAAAATTTCTCAAAAACTTCTCTCTTAAGTTTTAAGAAGAAAACCCAAGTATGTCTGCAAAATTCATCAATGAAAGTTAAGAAATACTTGCACCCAGAAAAAGAAGGAGAAGAAAGTGGACCACACAAATCACTGTGAACAAGCTGCAAAGGACCCGAGGCGTGCCAAGAGGCACGTTTGTCAAAACTATCTTGATGATGTTTGTCGAGAACACAACCGGCACAAACACCATCTCTGCATTAAACAAGAGGAAGACCAGTGACCATCTATTGATTACATAGTTTTTGCAATGAGCGATAGTTTAGATGACCAAACCGCTCATGCCAAAGTTTTCTCAAGTCATCGCTATGAGCAACGAAAAATGATGAAAATTTTGATGACCCAAAGTTGTCAAACTTGTATAACCTGGTAATATCATCAGCAATTCCAGTTGGAAGAATATGCTTAGGATCTTTTAGATCCTTGATTACAACTTGGTGAGGTGAAAACTCTACGGTTCTACCTTCACCTGAATGAGTGATTTGATATACTGATAGAAGGTTACAAGAAATACTTGAAACACATAATACATAAATGAAATGACCATTTAATAGTTGAATTGTTCCAGATCCTTCAACATTGAGAGATCTATCATCACCAACAAATATTTTATTGGTGTTACATTCATTTAGAGCAGAAAATATGTCTCTATCCTTAGCCATATGATAAGATGCTCCAGAATCAATAAGCCACTCATCAGAAGTAGAAGTAGAAGTTGTATTGAAGGAGAAACCAGAAGCTGAAAGTGCATGTCCATGAGAAGAAGAAGAAGAAGTAGAATCAATATTGATGTTGTGTTTCTTTATCGTTGCTTCTAAAGATGCCATCTTCTTGAAACATTTGGACTCATCATGACCATCTTTATCACAAAAGTTGCAATGTCTGTCAGTCTTCTTATTTTTATATTTTGCTCATTTGTCTCCATTAGGAGTGGAAGTTGTCTTAGTGGGTTTGGGACCCTTATATTGCTTGTTGTTGTGGTGAGGATGTTGCTTCTTGAGATTCTTGGGTTTATCTTTTTGATGGACAACTAAGGCTTTGTTGGAGGTACCTGCAGTGCTGATCACTCCAAGTTGTACTAGTTTATCTTGCTCTCTAATCAAAACATCACAAAATTTATCAAGATTGGATTTTTGATAAAGTGTCCCTAGAGCCTCTTGCATGGCATAAAAGGTAGATACAAACACAGAATATGCACTACCTATCTTAGAATGAATAAGATAGATGCAACGATCTTCTTCTATCTTTATCTTACATTCTTCACATAGCGTTCTGAGTGTTTTAAACTTAGATAGATAGTCTTCAATGCCAGAAAAATCACTTGGACTTAAAGTTAGTACTTGATTTTTTAACTGTTGTGTTCAAAGAATATTGTGTTTACCAAACACAGATTCAATATTTTCCCAAGCTTCTTTGGGTTTATCAATTGATTGAAGGTGGAACCTTAAATCAGGAGAGATGGGAATTCTGATTAATCCATGTGCTTTTTCATTCCTATTATCTCATTTTACTTTCTTATAAGCATCAATTGGTGTTGTTTCCTTTCCCAAGGTAATCTGGTACAAGCCTTTACTTCTTAATAAATCTTCCATATGGGATTTGCATTGGAAGTAGTTGGTGTTTGTAAGTAAGAGATTACTTGTAGAAGACATATTAAATAAGCAGATAATATGGATTTAAAAACTGAAACTGATGATCTGAATGGAAAGATCTCAAAAAGTTATGCAATAGTCTGTTGTTTCTTACATGCCCAAGTGACAAGTCCTGAACCAAGGCTGAAAACATAACCTGCAGTAGAATTCTAATCATCAGGGTCGCTGGCCCAATCTAAATCAGTGAAACCAACCAATAAAGGAGTCCCCCCTGAACTGTAATGTATCCCGAACTGAATTGTACCACGGACATAGCAAAGTATCATTTTAGTTGCTTTCCAATGGCTTTCATGGGGTTTTTGCATATACCGGGCAACAAGACCAACAAAAAAGGAAAGATTAAGATGAGTATGAGTCAAGTATAAGAGGCTACCAACTAATTGATGGTAAAGTGTGGCATCAACTTCGGTAGAAGTATATGTGGTAGTAAGATTGACTCCAGACTGAAAGGGAGAAAGGGTTGGTTTACAATCATCCATGTGAAAGCGATGAAGAAGGTCACAAGAATACTTAGACTCGGAAAGAAAAATTCCTTCATTGGTTTGCAAAACTTGGAGGCCAAGGAAATAGTGCAAAAAGCCCAAGTCGGTCATTTCAAATTTCTTCTTAAGGTTGTTTTTCACATGGTTTAAGAGTTTTGAGTCACTACCAGTAAGGATAAGGTCATCAACATAAAGGAAAAGGATTATGAGATGGCTTCCTACTTTATTGGTATAGACATTAGGATCAGAATGGTATCTAAAGAATCTAGTGGCAATAAGAAAGCTATCCATTTTGGCATACCAAGCTCGGGGAGCTTGCTTGAGACCATAAAGATATTTCTTAAGGCGAGAAACAAGGCTAGAGTCATTCTGGACATATCTAGGAGGTTGTTCCATGTAGATTTCTTCTTGCAAATCTCCGTGCAAGAAGGCAGATTTAACATCCATCCGATGGACCCCCCATTTATGTGAGGCAGCAAGGCAAAGAACAAGTCAAATGGAATTCATTTTGGCTACAGGGGCAAAGGTTTCATTATAGTCAATTCCTTCAACTTGGGAAAATCCTTTGGCAACTAACCGAGCATTGTGTCTTTCAACACTTCCATTTAATGCATACTTAGTTCTATACACCCATTTACAACTGACAAGTTTTCTTCCTTTTGGAAGAGGTACAAGATCCCAAGTATCGTTTTCCATTAAAGAACGATAGTCTTCATTCATTGTTGTATCCCAATCTGGATGACCTGGAGCTTCTGCAAATGTCTTTGGATCATGAGTTTATGAAACCTGAGCCAAAAAATAAGAGGCTCACTGGAACTATGAACATGTCTGACGCTGATATGAAGGATCACCAACGAGATCCCCAACTGCTTCTCGTGTTGAACGGACCAATCTAGGAAGTGATGGAGTTGGTGTTGGTTCAAGTTCAGAGGACTCATATGGAGGAAGGTGAGCAGGCGGAAGTGGATTTTCATCCTCACTTTCGTCATCTGAAGAAGAAACCAGAATAGAAGAAGGCACAAAGGCCGAAGATGACTCGCAAGCTGAAAAAGGCACAACCTTTGAATCAAGCTCATAGGCCAAATAAGGCACAAACGTCGAATTAGGCTTGTAGGCCAAGAGATTTTCATCAAATTTAACATCTCTTCTAATAATAATTTCATTACAAGGTGTTTGAAGAAGTCTATAACCTTTGACGTCTTCAAAATAACCAACAAATATACACTTCTCACTTTTAGGGTGCAATGCTTTCCTTTTCTCATCAGGAAAGTGAGCCCGTGCTATACTGCCAAATACACGGAAGTGACTTACATATGGTTTAATTTTAGTCCAAGATTCTTCCGGTGTTATATTTTTAAGAGTCTTTGTGGGAGTGTGATTTACTATGTAATTTGCACAGTTGATGGCTTCCGTCCAATACTTTAGACTTGATCCCTTAGATTGGATCATACAATTAGCCATTTATTTTAATGTGTGGTTCTTTCTCTCAGCAACACCATTTTGTTGTGGTGTATATGGAATAGTGTGTTGCATTTGGATTCCCTGTGTAGTGCAGTAACTTGTAAAATTATTGTTCACATATTTGTCTCCGTTATCTGTTCTTAACCTTTGAATTTGATGTCCAGATTGGTTTTCTACAAGGGCCTTGTAAGACAAAAAATTCTCAAAAACTTCACTCTTAAGTTTTAAGAAGCAAACTCAAGTATGTCTACAAAAGTCATCAATGAAAGTTAATAAATATTTTCACCCAGAAAAAGAAGGAGAAGAAAGTGGACCACACAAATCACTGTGAACAAGCTGCAAAGGCCCTGAGGTGTGCCAAGAGGCATGTTTGTCAAAACTATCTCGATGATGTTTGTCGAGAACACAACCGGCACAAACACCATCTCTGCATGAAACAAGAGGAAGACCAGTCACCATCTGTTGATTACATAGTTGTTGCAATGAGCAATAGTTTAGATGACCAAACCGCTCATGCCAAAGTTTGCTCAAGTCATCGCTATGAGCAATGAAAACTGATGAAAAAGATGATGACCCAAAGTTGTCAAACTTGTATAACTTGGTAATATCATCGGCAATTCCAGTTGGAAGAATACGCTTAGGATCTTTTAGATCCTTGATTACAACTTGGTGAGGTGAAAACTCTACGATTTTACCTTCACCTAAATGAGTGATTTGATATACTGATAGAAGGTTACAAGAAATACTTGGAACACATAATACATAATTGAAATAACCATTTTCTTCTTGAACTGTTCCAGATCCTTCAACATTGAGAGATCTATCATCACCAACAAATATTTTCTTGGTGTTACATTCATTTAGAGCAGAAAATATGTCTCTATCCTTAGCCATATGATAAGATGCTCCAGAATCAATAAGCCACTCATCAGAAGTAGAAGTAGAAGTTGTATTGAAGAAGAAACCAGAAGCTGAAAGTGCATGTCCATGAGAAGAAGAAGAAGAAGTAGAATCAATATTGATGTTGTGTTTCTTCATCGTTGCTTCTAAAACTGCCATCTTCTTGAAAAATTTAGACTCATCATGACCATCTTTATCACAAAAGTTGCAATATATGTTCGTCTTCTTATTTTTATATTTTTCTCCTTTGTCTCCATTAGCAGTGGAAGTTGTCTAAGTGGGTTTGGGACCCTTATATTGCTTGTTGTTGTGGCGAGGATGTTTCTTCTTGAGATTCTTGGGTTTATCTTTCTAATGGACAACTAAGGATTTGTTGTAGGTACCTACAGTGTTGATCATTGCAAGTTGTACTAGCTTATCTTGCTCTCTAATCAAAGCATCACAAAAGTTCTCAAGATTGAGTTTTTGATAAGTTGTCCCTAGAGCCTCTTGCATGGCATAAAAGGTAGATACAAACACAAAATATGCACTACCTAGCTTAGAAAGAATAAGATAGATGCAACGATCTTCTTCTATATTTATCTTACATTCTTCACATAGAGTTCTAAGTGTTTTAAACTTAGATAGATAGTCTTCAATGCAAGAAAAATCACTTGGAATTAAAGTTAGTACTTGATTTTTTAACTGTTGTGCTCGAATAATATTGTGTTTACCAAACACAGATTCAATATTTTCCCAAGCTTCTTTGGATTTATCAATTGATTAAAGGTGGAACCTTAAATCATGAGAGATGGACATTCTGATTAATCCATGTGCTTCATCATTCCTATTATCTCATTTTACTTTCTTATCAGCATCAGTTGGTGTTGTTTCATTTCCCAAGGTAATCCGGTACAAGCCTTTACTTCTTAATAAATCTTCCATATGGGATTTCCATTGGAAGTAGTTGGTGTTGGTAAGTAAGAGATTAATTGTAGAAGACATATTAAATATGAAGATAATATGGATTTAAAAACTGAAACTGATGATCTGAATGGAAAGATCTCAAAAATTTGTGCGGTTTTAAAAAAACGACACTAAAAACGGACTTCGGATGTGAGAGTTATGTCCTTTTAAAAAAATGCATAAACGGTAACCAAAGGACCCACTTTATGAAGTGATCCACTTTTATAAAGAGAAGTGGGGATCACTTTTACAATGAAGTTATTTCATGCAAAATAAATAACTCTAAAATAAAATATTAAAGCCACTTATAGTGATTCACTTTTATACTTGAAGTGAAATACACTTTACAATTTTAGCATGAACTTTTTCAAAAAAAAGTAACAAAAGAGAGACTTGAACTCTGTTAAGAACCAAATATCAATATAGCATAGAAAAACCTCAGAAAAAGTACTCAACGCCTTGAAAAAGAGATAATTTCAGATAATAAGCCTCTTCGAGGGGGCAACCTCCTTTTACCCCACTTAAATGTTCAAGTCCCAGATGATTCAAAATGAAAATGTCTCCTTGGTATATATAGGAGACTAGGAGGTTTAATGGCCTAAAGCCGACATAAATAAA
>JASDQU010737488.1:117033-133206 GCA_032191745.1 Picea mariana
TACCCAAAATACTACAGACTGTCCACGATCCAATGCAACCATTCCTACTCAATTTGGATACTCTAGCAATAAGTTATGATTTTTTTACTTGGAACACCTTCTTGAGACTAGTCAATAGGACTAGTCAGATACCCTGTCTTACACAAGGTGTATCTACAAATTTAGGATGACCCAGAATCTGAACTTTTTACCACAGCTATATTACTAATTTCTGTAAATGGCCTCCGAAGTGCAGGGTCTGAAACGTTACAGAAAAAATTTTATAGCAAAAATTCCACAATGACTCATTTCAGGATGATTCCATAACCCTATCTTGTACAGGCTGTATCTCCGAAATTATATGGCATCAGGAGCTGAATTTTGAACCCAATGTACCTTGATCCGTCTACTAAAAACCATCCAAGCGGTTCCTTCTGAAACGTTGTAGAAAAAAAGTTATAGCGAAAATTCCACGGTGTCTCAGATGTAGCAGCGAAACCCCAAGACCTTGAGCTCTGATACCATATGTTAAGAACCAAATATCAATATAGCATAGAAAAACCTCAGAAAAAGTACTCAACGCCTTGAGAAAGAGATAATTTTAGATAATAAGCCTCTTCGAGGGGGAAACCTCCTTTTACCCCACTTAAATGTTCAAGTCCCAGATGATTCAAAATGAAAATGTCTCTTGGTATATATAGGAGACTAGGAGGTTTAATGGCCTAAAGCCGACATAAATAAAATAACATTACTAATCTAAATTACAACTAATGGCCTAAAGCCGACATAAATAAAATAACATTACTAATCTAATATGCCCCAATTAAGTGGTAATGAGCCAATATTAGGGCTTAACAAACTCAAGACCTCTTACTTAATAAGACAACTTTTAACCAAATGGTCTAGAAAAACATATTGTATTGTTTCGCAAGAGAATTGGGGGTGTTGTTGTTGTTGTTGTGGAAGACGGATTTGGAGAGCGTATAAGAGGCTACCGACTAATTGACGGTACATAGTGGAATCAACTTCGTGAGAAGTACAGGGGGCAATAAGCTTGACTCTAGACTGGAAGGGAGAAGGAGTTGGTTTACAATCATCCATGTGAAAGCGATGAAGAAGGTCACAAGCATACTTAGATTGGGAAAGAAAAATTCCTTCATTGGTTTGAAAAAATTGGAGGCCAAGGAAATAGTGCAAAAATCCTAAGTCGATCATTTCAAATTTCTTCTTAAGATTGGTTTTCACATGGTTTAAAAGTTTTGAGTCACTACGAGTAAGGATAAGGTCATCAACATAAAGGACAAGGATTATGATATGGATTCCTACTTTATTGGTATAAACATTAGGATCAGATTGGCATCTAGAGAATCCAGTGGCAATAAGAAAACTATCCATTTTGGCATACCAAGCTCGGGGAGCTTGCTTGAGACCATAAAGATATTTCTTAAGGAAACAAACAAGGCTAGAGTCATTCTGAACATAGCCAGGAGTTTGTTCCATGTAGATTTATTCTTGCAAATCTCCATGCAAGAAGGCGGATTTAACATCCATCCAATGGACCTCCCATTTATGTGAGGAAGTAAGGGCAAGAACAAGTCAAATGGTATTCATTTTGGCTACAAGGGCAAAGGTTTAATTATAGTCAATTACTTCAATTGGGAAAATCCTTTGGCAACTAACTGAGCCTTGTGTCTTTCAACACTTCCATATGATGCATACTTATTTCTATAGACCCATTTACATATGACAAGTTTTCTTCCTTTTGGAAGAGGTACAAGATCCCAAGTATCGTTTTCCATTAAAGAACGATACTCTTCATTCATTGTTGTATCCCAATCTGGATGACCTGGAGCTTCTGCAAATGTCTTTGGATCATGAGTTTATGAAACCTGAGCCAAAAAAGAAGAGGCTTTTTGGAACTGTGAACGTGTCTGATGTTAATATGAAGGATCACCAACAAGATCACCAACAGCTTCTCGTGTTGAATGGACCCATCTAGGAAGCAGTGGAGCTAGTGTTCGTTCAGGTTGAAAGGACTCATATGGAGGAAGGTGAGCAGGCGGAGGTGGATTTTCATCATCACTGTCATCATCTCAAGAAGACACCAGAATAGAAGAAGACATAAACGTCGAAAATGACTCGCAGGTCGAAGAAGGCACAACCGTTGAATTAGGCTCGCAGGACAAATAAGGCACAAACGTCGAATTAGGCTCGCAAGCCAAGAGATTTTCATCAAATTTAACATCTCTTCTAATAATGATTTCATTACAAGTTGTTTGAAGAAGTCTATAACCTTTGACATCTTCAGAATAAACAACAAATATACACTTCTCACTTTTAGGCTGCAATGCTTTCATTTTCTCATCAGGAATGTGAGCCCATGCTATACTACCAAATACACGAAAGTGACTTACATCTAGTTTAATTTTATTCCAAGCTTCTTCCAGTGTTATATTTTTAAGAGTCTTTGTGGGAGTGTGATTTAGTATGTAATTTGCACAGTTGATGGCTTTCGCCCAATACTTTAGACTTAATCCCTTAGATTCGATCATACAATTAGCCATTTCTTTTAATGTGTGGTTATTTCCCTCAGCAACACCATTTTGTTGTGGTGTATAGGGAACAGTGTGTTGCATTTGGATTCCTTGTGTAGTGCAGTAACTTGTAAAATTATTGTTCACATATTCATCTCCATTATCTATTCTTAACCTTTGAATTTGATGTCCAAATTGTTTTTCTGCAAGGGCCTTGTAAGCCAAAAACTTGTCAGAAACTTCGCTCTTAAGTTTTAAGAAGCAAACTCAAGCATGTCTACAAAAGTCATCAATGAAAGTTAATAAATACTTGCACCTAGAAAAAGAAGGAGAAGAAAGTGGACCACACAAATCACTGTGAACAAGCTGCAAAGGACCCGAGGCGTGCCAAGAGGCACGTTTGTCAAAACTATCTCGATGATGTTTGTCGAGAACACAACCATCACAAACACCATCTCTCCATGAAACAAGAGGAAGACCAATCACCATCTGTCGATTACATAGTTGTTGCAATGAGAAATAGTTTAGATGACCAAACCGCTCATGCCAAAGTTTGCTCAAGTCATCGCTATGAGCAACGAAAACTGATGAAAAAGATGATGACCCAAAGTTGTCAAACTTGTATAACCTGGTAATATCATCAGCAATTCCAGTTGGAAGAATATGCTTAGGATCTTTTAGATCCTTGATTACAACTTGGTGAGGTGAAAACTCTACAGTTTTACCTTCACCTAAATGAGTGATTTGATATACTGATAGAAGGTTACAAGAAATACTTGGAACACATAATACATAATTGAAATGACCATTTTCTACTTGAACTGTTCCAGATCCTTCAACATTGAGAGATCTATCATCACCAACAAATATTTTATTGGTTTTACATTCATTTAGAGCGTAAAATATGTCTTTATCCTTATCCATATGATAAGATGCCCCAGAATCAATAAGTCACTCATCAGAAGTAGAAGTAGAAGTTGTATTGAAGGAGAAACCAGAAGCTGAAAGTGCATGTCCATGAGAAGAAGAAGAAGAAGTAGAATCAATATTGATGTTGTGTTTCTTCATCGTTGCTTCTAAAGATGCCATCTTCTTGAAACATTTGGACTCATCATGACCATCTTTATCACAAAAGTTGCAATGTCTATCAGTCTTCTTATTTTTATATTTTGCTCATTTGTCTCCATTAGGAGTGGAAGTTGTCTTAGTGGGTTTGGGACCCTTATATTGCTTGTTGTTGTGGTGAGGATGTTGCTTCTTGAGATTCTTGGGTTTATCTTTTTGATGGACAACTAAGGCTTTGTTGGAGGTACCTGCAGTATTGATCACTCCAAGTTGTACTAGTTTATCTTGCTCTCTAATCAGAACATCACGAAAGTTATCAAGATTAGATTTTTGATAAAGTGTCCCTAGAGCCTCTTGCATGGCATAAAAGGTAGATACAAACACAGAATATGCACTACCTATCTTAGAAAGAATAAGATAGATGCAACGATCTTCTTCTATCTTTATCTTACATTCTTCACATAGAGTTCTGAGTGTTTTAAACTTAGATAGATAGTCTTCAATGCAAGAAAAATCACTTGGACTTAAAGTTAGTACTTGATTTTTTAACTGTTGTGCTCGAACAATATTGTGTTTACCAAACACAGATTCAATATTTTCCCAAGCTTCTTTGGGTTTATAAATTGATTGAAGGTGGAACCTTAAATCAGGAGAGATGGGAATTCTGATTAATCCATGTGCTTTGTCATTCCTATTATCTCATTTTACTTTCTTATAAGCATCAGTTGGTGTTGTTTCCTTTCCCAAGGTAATCTGGTACAAGCCTTTACTTCTTAATAAATCTTCCATATGGGATTTCCATTGGAAGTAGTTGGCGTTGGTAAGTAAGAGATTACTTGTAGAAGCCATATTAAATAAGCAGATAATATGGATTTAAAAACTGAAACTGATGATCTGAATGGAAATATCTCAAAAAGTTATGCGGTTTTAAAAAAACAACACTAAAAACGGACTTCAAATGTGAGAGTTATGCCCTTTTAAAAAAATACAAAAAAAGTAACCAAAGGACCCACTTTATGAAGTGACCCACTTTTATAAAGAGAAGTGGGGATCACTTTTACAATGAAGTTATTTCATACAAATAAATAACTCTAAAATAAAATATTAAAGCTACTTATAGTGATTCATTTTTATACTTGAAGTGAAATACACTTTACAATTTTAGCATGAACTTTTTCAAAAAAAAGTAAGAAAATAGAGACTTGAACTCAAGACCTCTTACTTAATAAGACAACTTTTAACCAAATGGTCTAACAAAACATATTGTATTGTTTCACAAGAGGATTAGGGGCGTTGTTGTTGTTTTTTCTGTGGAAGACGGCCTTGGAGAGAGTGCTTCTCGATGACAACACGGGTTAAATCTCGGTTAGCTTATCCGAAAGATGCGCCTTTTCCTATCTATTTCTTATTTGTCGAGATTGTTATCCCCACTTTTTAGGGATAACTAGGAGAACATGTCTCGGGGCCCACAGGTCCTAGACATGGAGTACCGAGAGCAGGATTGACCTGAGCATGGCCCTGGAGGGCCCGCCTTTTCTTCATTTATAATCTTTGTCTTGTCAGCAATAGCAACATCCATCACCATCGACTTGATCCTGTATCAGAAGAGGTTCTTGCTCCATGAGGTAATTGGTCCAGGTATCATGGTATGTGTCACTTTTTATCATTGAAACCTTTAAATATATGCATTTGATTACTTTTATCTCTAACAACTGCTTGGATCTTACATTATCCCACTTGACCATGCTTGGGGAAATTGACAGGGCGCCCTAGGGTGCCATAGGTCTTGGTTTGCCACTGGGGGAATTTCTGAAAATCCATCGTTCGCTCCCATCATAGCACCACTATTTCATCTTATCTCCTGCTCATTTATCCCATTTCCCTTGTCCGGGCATTGGGTTGACCCATTTGCAGGATTGCACCTTATCTCATGGGAAGAAGGGGCTAAAGACCCAGAAGGTAAAGGCAGCGGGTAAAAGACAAAAGCCTAGAAATAAAACCTCGAGATGCTTCGCCCAGGGATCCCCGAGAAGGCAGTAAAAAGCCTCTCAGCAAGAAACAAGAGGGACCCGGAAAATAACAAAACAAGACCTAGTCAGAGGATAGGGGGTCTCATCACGAGCCAGCCTATTAGGTCCATGGGTACCTAACAGTATGAAATTTCCACCATCTGGTTACCACGCCAGGGCAATGACCTTTGGTTGCATGGCCAAGGGAAAGGGGGTCTCATCACGAGCCAGTCTTCTCATCTTTGTGAAAGTACTTGTGGGTAACGCTATCAGCTCTGGTCACCATGCCAAGGCAGTGTCCCTTGGTTAGTTCTTGAAAAAAAAAATCAAATAAAAGAATAAAACAAGAATAAAAATAATAAAGGCAAGAATGGGCTTGAAAAAAATGCATCCATGACAGGTACAGCTCGCCTTTTACAAAGGCACCCACAGGTAACACTTATGCATCCTTGGCCCTCACGGCACCCACATGTTTGGACATCCCCTAGCCACATCACCTCACTTACATGGCTTGGATGAGATCTTTCTAGAAACTTTCCTTTTCTTGTGGACACTAGCCCAATAGGACGCCTTGTCCTTTTCTCCAATCTTGTATTGCAGGTTTTTTGTAATGTCTTTGAGCTATTGACTGATGTATTAGGGGTTTTATGCATATGTTTAATAATATTGATGATGAGATGTGATTGAAATTGCTATGATCCCTGTGACTGATGAGCCCATGGAGGGCATAGCTTTTGATGTGTAGGACCATGCCCGACGGACAGGTACCATTTCGACCAATACACATGGGAAGATGACCAGTTCGGACCTCTATGGGGCTGAAGAGCCCACCAGATGGATGTTGAGACCCCAGCAAAGGGCAAAGACAGGATAGAGCTTGATCAGGGGCTTTGCACCTGAGAGGAAGAGGATGTTCCACCAGAGACACTCCGACAGGACTAGACCTAGGGGGAATGACCCCTTTTCAGTGGAACGCTAGTCTTAGAAGGCTTAGGACGTCCCCATCTTCACCATGACATCATCCAGTTTCATGGACGCTTTTGGAGGCAGACTGGGCAGTAGTGGCACATGTGGCATGTTGGAGAGGCCCCTAGGGGACTAACGTTTTGCTCCTGGATGTCTCATTTGCCCTAGAAAGGGCTAGCGCCTCCCTTGAAGGGGATTTTACTCTCTTTTCTGCTTAATTAGGGTTTTTACTTAGCATTTAATGTAAAAACAATATGATTTTGACATTATGGCCTTCTCGACCTTTTTTATGACCTAAAAAGTAAAATTAGGTCATTGATACAGTATATATTGAGGATTTTGATCCTCATTTTAACATCATCTTTCACTCACTACCTTGTGAGGTCTGAAATTTGCACCCTATTTGGGTTATTGGCTGATTTAAGGAAGGTGCACTTGTTGAAGGAAGAGATTTTTGGAATTCTATGGTGTTTTTCTTGAAGGAAGGTGTTACAACTAGGGTTTGCATGGTTATTTCTTCATGAATTGTAAGTATTTTTCTGCAAAACTTCTTGAATGAATGGTTGTAGTCTAATTTCTTGCATATGTTTATTTATTTTGTTGAATCAAAACCCTAGGTGACAAGCACATAAGTAGGTCTTTGTCTCATGTCCCCTGATAGAGAAACTTTCAGCCATTGAAGGAGCGAAAGAAAGCTTAGTTGTAGCTACACGCATTGTCTCTCTTTCCCCTGTTCTAGTTGTCCCATTTAGAATCCAAGAGGAAGAAGACATCCCAGGCCTAGGTTATGTACACTTAAGGCCATTTTTCTTTTAAGGTTCGATGAAAGAGCCTTGTTGTAGCAACACTCTCCCTCATTAATCCATCTTGTCTTGATTTTGTGCTTCATCTGAGCTAGTCCTTTGCCGGGAAGGAGGAGAGAGCACGAGGCCTTGCTTTAGCAAGTGAGCCTCTCTCCCCTAGGGTTCCAATTTTGAGGCCCTTCTTTAGCAGCACTTCAAAACTTTTCCCTTTAGTCCTTGAAATCCTGCCTCCTTCAACCTATGCGTCCTTCACTTATGACTCCATTAAACCCTAAGGCACTGATCTAAGACCTCAAACGTTGAAGTAGAACTTGATCCAAACACTCTCAAAGCTTTTGAATTGAAACCCTAACTACACTAACCCTAACTCTAGCTAACCCTACTAACCCTAAGTTGTTGACGTCATTATTGGATATTTCATCTTTATTGCAACAACGTTTCATCTTGTGAGCAATTGAATGTGGTTTTAGGMACAAATTGAGTAAAGTGATGGTTTATTACATTGATTGCCACATCATTCCAATAATTATTGATGAAGTAATATGATTTTTACAGCCATTTTGTAAATATTGACTTCGTCAACATTTACTTCCAAATTGATTATATTGAATATCAGATAGTCCTTGACATATGCGAAGTACTAACCAAAGCCTTCATATATCATTTTATTGTTGCTTTGTTCTCGAGCAGGGATTCTACTTGGTTATCTTTGTTGGCTATGAGTCGAACTATTTGTTTTGGTGGTGATCTGTGAAGGGGGGAACTTGTCATTGTCTGATTATCCTTTAGCCTCTTCAAAACCCAGGTCACCGGAGATGTCTCCCCTAGGCCTCACCTCCCTAAAGAGAAAGAACCTCCCCATCGTGGTGACACTGGGTGGGATAGGTTCCTGTTACACCAATTTGATTTTCTACTGTGTAGCCTCTTCTCCTATCTACAAACTGTGCGATAACAGAGATCACACAGAGCGTGGGGAAAAGATCACACGTAGATCTAAAAGAGTAGCAACCCAAAAACAAATAATATAAAACCAAAATAATACTTTGCAAAAATTTAAAGAATGTGTATTCAAGCTTTATACCTCTGGATCTGACTGTAATAGTCGTATCTTGGGAAAACAGAAACCTTTTCGAGTGAAACAAAAAGTGTTTTAGACTGAAACGAGTGCTCTGGATGCAATGGAACGGTCCTCTCGGCCCAGAAATGTACGAAAATGACAGAAAATCGAGATGAGGCAACTCGGCTTCACGATCTCGATCTACACCAGGAATGGGTCTTCAAACATGCTCTGATACCATGTTCGACAACACAGGTATTCCAACAGAGGACGAACACCTTCAGTAACCACTCACATAACTAAATCAAATATCAACACACAGATGTTTTCATGTGGTAAAACCCCTATGGGGAAACATCCACGGCCCCAGCCAATGCAACCACTTTACGCAATTTTTAATGCAAAAGAAAAAGATTACAAAGAGATTTTACAAGAGAGTTTCTCACAATTGATCATCGGCAAATGACCCTCCATGCTCTTTAAATAGAGATCATGGACCAATTGGGTGTTAAGCAACGGATCAATGGTCGTTAAGATCGAGGAGTGTATCAACCATCAGAGGAACATATCCTGACCGTCAGATTTCCTAACTACAAATGCATACTAAAGAAACACACTAGGAAACACACTTTTACCTAACGACACATTAGACCAAGTAGATCTTAACTAACTCCTAAGTGTCTAAATATCCTAACACCAAAAACCCCTAGCTGGGCTCTTCCTACACGTGGTTTGGCCAAAAACTAAGAAGAAATCACTTCCTGGAAGTTTCTCCCAATTATTTGTTGTCTATGCTCGCCAAAACGCACATGTGTGTGACTAACCTAGCTCTCAGACATTTCCCATGCCAAAAACCCAGCACCACGCTTGTTTCGAAAAAGGTGTCATAATGGAAAATGGTTAGCGCACCAAGCGCCTTAACCGTCAGAGGTCTTGGTCGCATCGCCTCCATGTGGCCTGGTGCCTACCTGTTTTCCCGTGCTCGTGGACTGACCGTTGGATGGAGCGCTCGTGGCTTGACCATTGGATGGAGCGCTCGTGGCTTGACTGTTGGATAAAGCGCTTGGTCAGAAGGTATAATTTCCATGTGAATGGTCATGTGGGAGTGTAACGGAGTGGTGTGACCAAGGCTGGGGCTAAGTTTCGACCCTTTTCCGCCTGGATGTACCATTGTTTCAAACTTAAATACAATGTTTACACTATATGATTAAGAACAAACATGCAGGTGGGTTGGTAGACCGACCGTTGCCAAGTCACTTCCCACACCCGGAGGTCACGGGTTCAATTCCGATCGAGTCCAAACACTTTTAACCAACAAACCAATAATGGGGTGCCACGTGGTGACCCCCTGGCTAGGCCACATGGAACCTTCCCATTCGCCAACCTGATGACACGTGTCGATCGGACATTGGTCCACGTAACCCTACTACCAACTCACATTCCCAATCACCCTGGCATGCCAACAATCCATGTTACCTTGCCACGTCAGTTGTTCGGTCCGTACAGACTGTACAGTCAGCTGCCACGTGGCGTGTACGAACTATACAGTCAGCAAAATTTTCTCTGTTTGGAAAAGTGAACAGAATGTGATATCTCTCACATACGATGTTTGTTTGAACCTGTTCAAGTTGCCTTGGGATTGTGAGGACGAGGCCTACGCACGAATCTGTTTTCAAGCAATTCTGAGCACTTTTATTTTTGATCATATTTTGATCCCCTGGATCACTCCTCCCCGTTGGGAAACTTTGGGACCTCCAAAAGACTACTTTCAATCAATCTGAAGATGAGGGTACAGTTCCCTCACCTTTCCAACCTCAATCCATCTAGTTTTTCTTATATTTTTTCCTTTAATACCCACACGAAGGTATTCCACATTCCCTCGTTTTGAAGTTCTCATCCTCCTATCAAGGATTGTATCATCATGAAGTTTTGAAAGGCATTCTGGCGAGAAATCATCTATGGAAGGAATCTTAACATGCTCTCCTTGATCATCAATCAAAGGAGGCTCATACAATCTCAAATTCTCAACATTAGCAACTGCATACATTTCCATATAAAGAGACAAATCCAAACAGAAGGCATTGTTACCAATCTTTTCAAGAATCTTGAAAGGTCCATATCTAATTGGTTTCAGTTTTTTACCTTCTCCTTTAAGTCTCTCTTTGCTAATGTAAAGCCAAACTTCATCTCCAACTTGAAAATTGTGATCAACATGATGCTCGTCATGTCTTGTCTTGTATTTGGCTTGGCTCTTTTCCAACTGTTCTTGTACCATTTGATGCACCAACTGAATTTTTTCAATGAACTTCTTTGCTCTATCAATGTCATAATGCCCATCAATAACAATATCTTTCCCAGAGATAAAATCTAAAGGAGATTTTGGAAAATAACCAAAACATGCCTCAAATGGAGATGTTTGAGTCGAAGAGTGCTTAGCCCGGTTGTAAGCATGTTGAATGTAGTGTAGGTGCTCATCCCAAAGCTTAGGATCTTTGTTGCAATAACCACGAAGAAGATGTACTACTGTTATATTCACCAATTTTATTTGACCATCGATTTGTGGATGAAATGATGTGGTCTTTTTCAGCTTGGTGTCCATGAGTTCCCATAAGCTTGACCAAAAGTTCCCATTAAATCGAGAATCTCAATCAGAAATAATGGGCAACCCAAAATGTACTCAAACATGCTGAAAGAACATTTGTGTCGTTTGTTCAATTGTAACCTGCTTCTTACAAAGCATCAAAATACACATTTTGTTAAAACGGTCAACCACAACATAAAGATAATCATGATTCTTTTTTGACATAGGTATACCTCCTACAAAATCCATAAAAATCCTTTCCCAAGGACGAGAAGGAACAGGAAGTGGAGTATAAAAACCAAACTTTCTATTATTAGGCTTACTTGTAGCACAGAAAGAACATTCTCTCACATATCTTGAAACACTTTCATTCATTTTAGGCCAATAGCAATACATACCTCCTACAAAATCCATAAAAATGCTTTCCCAAGGACGAGAAGGAACAGGAAGTGGAGTATAAAAACCAAACTTTCTATTTTTAGGCTTACTTGTAGCACAAAAAGAACATTCTCTCACATATCTTGAAACACTTTCATTCATTTTAGGCCAATAGAAATACCTTTGCAAATTAGCCATCGTCTTGCCTACACCAAAGTGGTCAGCAAAAAGAGAAGAATGTGTTTTCCTTGTGATGTTGACTCTTTCACCCTCTGGAATACATAGCTTGCCAAGATGATACAAAATCTTATCATGCACATGGTAATCCAATTCCTCTACTTGGTTAGAATGACACAAAGTTGCATAAACCTCTTTAAAATCAGCATCTAAAACATATTGTTCAACATAGCTCTCATGCATGGTAGAATTATGCTTAAGAATAATTGAATCACTAACAAAAGGCCTAGAAATCATATCAGCAACTTTGTTATAAATGTCTTTCTTATACCTTATAACCAAGTGGAATTGTTGTAAGAAACACATCCATCTGAAGTGTCTTTCTTGTTGTAGCTTTGTTTGTGATTGTAAGTATTGCAATGGTTGATGATCTGTGTGAATGATAGTTTATTTTTCCAACAAATAATGTTTCCATTTTTTCACACTTTGCACCAATGCATACAACACCTTATCATAAGTAGGATAGTTAATCACAGCACCATTAAAAGTTTCAGAATGAAAACAAATGAGCTTACCATGTTGCAACAAGATTACTCCCATTGCATAATTACTTGCATCTGTTTGGATCTCAAATGGTTGTCTCAAATTAGGAAGTGCAAGAACTGGAATTGAACTAATATTTTCCTTCAATGCATCAAAAAAAATTTGTTGCTTGCCTCTCCATTGGAAAAATTGTTTGATGTTTGTCACTGCATGTAATGGAGCTGCAATTGAAAAGAAATTAGCAATAAACTTTCTCCAATATTGGGTTGCTCCCAAAAAGATTCTTACCTATGTTACATTGTTGGGCTTGGGCCAATCCAAAATGACTTAACCTTGGAAGAATCAATTTTCAGCTCTCCTCCTCCAACAATATGTCCCAAGTAAACAAGTGAGGTCTTTCCAAACTCACATTTAGACATCTTCAAAAACAAATTTTATTTCTTCAAAACATCCAAAACTTGTTTTACATGTGTAACATGCTCTTCACGAGATTTGTTAAATATCAAAATGTCATCCAAGTAAACAATCACACAATCATCAAGAAAAGGCCTTAAAACATTATTCATGACTCTCATGAATGTAGCAGGAGCATTACAAAGCCCAAATGGCATAACCATCCATTCAAACAAACCTTGCTTTGTTTTGAAAGTTGTCTTCCATGTGTCTCCTTCAGCAATCATAATCTGATGATATCCACTTCGCAAATCCAACTTAGTAAAATACTTAACATCTTTCAATTGATCAAGCAAATCATCAATTCTAGGAAGAGGATAATGATTATTTACCATAATCTTGTTCAAGGCTCTAAAATATACACATATGCGCCATGTACCATATTTCTTTGGTACTAAAACAATTGGTGATCCACATGGTGATGTGCTTGGCATGATAACCCCTTTGTCAAGCAACTCTTGGATTTGTTTTTTAATTTCAGCATTCTCTATGACTAGCATCCTGTACATACCAATGTTTGGAAGAGGACAATGTTGCTGCAATTGTATCTCATGTTGGATACCCCTTTTTGAAGGCAATCCTTTTGGTTCCTGAAACATTTCATCATATTGGTTAGCAACCTCATATAAATCAGATTTCAACTTTGCATCACAACCTTGGAAAGTTTATTTTTCAACATTGTCTTTGGGTTTTATCATCAAGAGGACAAAGTTCTTACTAGCATTGACTAATCTCTTCATTTGTCCAACATTTACAAGTGACAAATTCAACTTCTTTGTATGTGCTCTAACAATGTACTCAACTCCATTTTTAAACAAATGATATTTGTTCTCATGACGATGAAAGATGGCTCTCCTATCATATAAATATGGGATTCCCAATACAATACCACAAATATCCAATGGAATAACATCAAGCTCTATTGACAGTTGATAGTCTATTGACAACACTGTGGCTTTTCCGATCAAAACCGAAGCTCTACCTCATCTATAAAGTTTGTCGTGATGGCAAATTTAGGATTACATCTTCTTGTCACATGCAATTTGGCATTGTCACATATCCATACTAGAGGGTATGGTTTAGGATGTGGAGTAATATCTAATTTTAATTTCTTAACAGTGTCTTCAGATATGAGGTTTGCTTGAGATCCAGTATAAAAAAAAGTATCTACTTGGTATGCTTTGAAATAACCCTTATGTAGAAAAGCTCTATTATTTCTTTTTCATGTTGGGTTTCATTGGGGCTACTACTACTTGAAGAACTAGTACTTGCAATAGAATCCTTACCTTGAAAACCCATGGCTGTAATTTTTGTTTCATCTCCCGAATCAGAACTTAAATCATGTTGTGTGGTTGTAGTAGTCTTTGATTTCCCCTTATGGCTGAACTTTTTGGGTCTCATTTCAGGATGAAGTTTCCAACAATGGTCTTCATCATGACCATCTTTTGAACAGTGTTTACATGAGAGTTTTTCTCCCTCTTTCTTGACTGAAGCATTATTTCTTCCATTTCCTTTGAATTTCCTCTTTCCCTTGTCTCCCTTAACAAAAGTCTTCTTGCTACACTCTTGAGATTCATTCCTCCCTCGAGTTACATGTACACAAACTTCATCTAGATTTGCGGGGTTAAACATAAGTATCGTGTGCCTCAAGTAGCTATGCAATCCTCCAATGTATTTGAGTAAAGTTTCCCGAGAAGATAAATCTATACCCAAAATCAAAGTTCTTCTTCTAAACTCGAGTGTAGCTTTGCACACTTTGCCCTTTAGCTTGTCTAAAATTTTTCCAATCCATAATATCTTTATGCATGTATGCTAATGGATAAAATTGTCTTTTAAATGCAACACTAAAATCATTCCAGAGGATAAAACTTTACCATGTTTCTTCATGTCCTCTTGAGTTTTGGCTTCCCACCAAACGAGTGTTGCACTTTCCAATCTAAGAGAAGCAAGTTGAATCTTAGTTTCATCATCTTTGATTCTTTATATCCTACAATACACTTCAATCTGATTAATCCAGTTATCCAATTTCTTAGCATTTACCTCTCCATTGTACATAGGAAATTCAAACTTCATATCAAGCTTAAGCAAAGAAGTTTGTGGAGGAATTTACCATGTTCTTTTGGAGAATTTGGGGGTGGTTGTGAAATGGTAAAAGAAGTGGCAGATGGAGGTAAAGGAGGTGGGGTATCATCATTCCCTCCATTTCCTTTTGGAGTTTTATCACCACTATCTTCATTACCTTTTGGAGGATTTGAGCTTTCACCTTACAACCTCGCATTCCTTTCTTCAAATAAAACTTTCACCATTTTGGTCATACCATAGAAAGCTTTTCTGAAAGTTTCATCTTCTGAAGTAAGAGTTTCATGATTCTCCTCATGAGCCATACTTGGTGAATGCCCCCTTGAAGCTTGAGGTGATTGTGTAGTTCTCCTTCTTGAAAGTTGAGAACTTGGCTCTACAAGTTGACCTTCTCCTCTTGTGAGCTTCAACCTTCTAAGCATCAGAAAACAAACACTTGCAAACAATCAAACCTTCAAAAACCTATGCTTTGATACCAACTTGATCTTCATGCACCTGGTTTGGCCAAAAACTGAGAAGAAATCACTTCCTGGAAGTTTCTCCCAACAATTCTTTGTTGTCTTTGCTCGCCAAAACGCACCTGTGTGTGACTAACCTGGCTCCCCGACGTTTCCCGTGCCAAAAACCCAACACCGCACCCATCTGAAAAAAGTGGCATAATGTCGAACAATTAGCGGACCAAGCGCCTTAACCGTCGGAGGTCTTGGTCGCATGGCCTCCATGTGGCCTGGCGCCAACCTGTTTTCCCGCGCGACTAACCAGTGGATGTAGTGCTCGTGGCTTGACCGTTGGATGGAGCGCTCATGGCTTGATCGTTGGATAGAGCGCTTAGTCGGATGGTATAGTGTCTACGCTAATGGTCATGTGGGAGTGTAACAGAGTGGTGTGACCAAGGCTAGGGCTGGGGCTAAGCCCCGACCCTTTTCCGCCCGAATGTACCATTGTTTCAAACTTAAATACAATGTTTACACTATATGGTTAAGAACTAACATGTGGGTTCGTTGGTAGTTCATCCCCTGCCAAGTCACTTCCCACGCCCGAAGGTCGCAGGTTCAATTCCGATAGAGTCCATGTTTAAATAATCTAACTGCGAAGAGCATTCTTATTATTGGATTAAATCCCCATTGTGGATTTAATCAGGTCATTATTATTATTATTGTTATTAGATTAATCCCCATTGAGGATTAATCATGTCGGTAATTGTATAAGGACCAAATCCCCTTTTGCGGATTGGTCATTGGGCAATTACAAAGTGCAGAAGAAGAAGTCGGCCCCAGCAGTTATAATGAAAGGGCCAGAATTAATTAAAGGTGGGTTTACCCACCCAGAGTGAGAGGTCGGCCCTGCCAGATGGTGACTCTTCACATGTGCCAGATTGATATAAATAAGATGCTAGCGCCTCACTTCTTAGACACACTTCACTTGCTCATTCTCTTATGAGGCAAGCTGCAATTACAAGTTGGAGAGAGGAGAATAAGGGTGGCGCATCTCTTGAGGAGGACTTTTTCAGTATTGGTTTGAGTTATCTCTTGAACATTGTATAAGATAT
>JASDQU010737488.1:133306-146702 GCA_032191745.1 Picea mariana
CTATTTATGATAAGAAAGTTTTGTTGGGTTTTCTTCCCCTAGAGGGTTTCCCAGGATAAATGTTGTGTCTCTTGTGGATGTGTATTTCTCAGTGATCTTGTTCTTATTATGCTCTTATCTTATGAAATGCAAAGAACTATAATAATGGCATAAACATTAACAGTCCAAACACTTTTAACCAACAAACCAATAACAAGGTGCCACGTGGCGACCCCCTGGTTGGGCCACGTGGCACCTTCCCATTCGCCAACCTGATGACATGTGTGATCGAACATTGGTCCACGTAACCCTGCTGCCAACTCACCTACCCAATCACCATGCCACGCCAACAATCCATGTCACCCTGCCATGTCAGTTGTATGGTCCGTACACACTGTACGGTCAGTTGCCACGTGAACTATACAGTGAACAAAATTTTCCTTGTTTGGCAAAGTGGACAGAACACGATCTCTCGCATATGATGTTCCTTTGAACCCATTCAAGTTGCGTTGGCATCGTGAGGAAGAGGCCTAGGCACAAGTCCATTTTCAAGCAATTTCGAGCACTTTGATTTTTTGAGCATATTTTGATCCCCTGGATCACACTGCCTTATCTCCCTAACTACAATGGCCCGTGGTAGTCGCTCTCGTCATGCCCGTGGAGGCTCTTCATGCAAACATCGAGGATGCTCGGGTTCTCATCGAGCCTCTGCAATAGGAGAGTCGTCCAACTTTTATCTCACTCACGCTCCTCCCCACATCTAAGCCGAGCTAGAACTTGCAGAGGTCAATGTTTGGGTTTGAAGTTGCTTTGTCTCAATTGTCTCAAACGATGAGGTCCTTGACTCTGTGGACATATATTGACATATGGACTCAGGTCTCCCAATACTTGAAGATTGTGGACATATATTGACATATGAAGCTCATGTTGAGACGCGCCATGTTTGTTTGCAAGGAGTACAAGCACAAGATTATGCTCTAGCTCGATGAAATTCAAGGTCAATTTCAACTCCACAATCACAAATTGAATCCAATGGCCAAACAAATGGCAGGATTGGATCTTTCATGCATCACTCTACCTCAAGCCCAAGTGCCTCTGGATGAGGGCCAACCCTCTACCTAGTCTTAATGATCTTTAGTTTTTTCAATCTGTTGTTTTGTCTATGAGATCTTAGGAGCTTAATCCCACCTCATCGTAGTCAAGAAAAATCAGCATATGGATTTTGTTTTGGTTACAATTGATAGCACTTCTAGTTTTAAAAGACAATTCTTCCATATACAATTTGATACATTGTTGTTGGTTTGGTTTCCCTAGTAGCTAGCCAGCAACAAGATTTTTGTATTAGCAAAATTAAGCCACATACACAGTCAACTATGTCACATTTACTAAGCATGGACAAACCCATATACAACTTGAGTAAGCCTAATGGTTAAGAACATGTGCTTCCTCTTAAAAGGTCACAAGTTCAAATCCAGAGGGGAGTAGGGTATGTATACCTCCGTAGACTTTACCAGTCATATCGTTGGGCGAAGGGGATCTCATACACCAATTTGGTGTCTGGCTTGGTCGTGACCTTAAAAATATATTATTATTATTACTAGCACAACCACAAGTCACTCGTGACTGGTGAACGCCGAAATAACAGAGCCCTGGGCATTAAATAACCGCAAAATCCTGCTCATTAAATAACCGACGCTGTAAGAGCTCTAGACAAGAAAATCCAGCCCAATAAATAATAGTTGTAGTAAAAATAGTGGCTGGTGAACTTGGGCTCTCTAGAAAATGAAACGTTAATCACTCAGAGGTGGCAATCAGCTAGCTATCATAGTAAATTTCAAATATAATTAAGTAAAAGTAAAAAAATAAACATGTAAACAGATGTCTTTATAATAGTGAGAAAGTTAGTGGTTGAAATCACAACCATTGATTTATTGGGACGACTAAGAATATTCCAGCAATATTTAATCTTGTTCATACAAAACTGATTAATCACTAAAAACATATTAAATGTGCCCATTGTCAATAAGACAAAACTGATTAATCACTAAAAACATATTAAATGTGCCCATTGTCAATAGATATACATCTTTCGACGTAATTATAGTAATCATGGACAAAGGCATCCCATAAGCAAGCTAGCCAACCATACAAACTAGATGCTTACCCCCGTTTTCGCTAGAGGGAAGCTAGAGGAGAAAACCCGAATGGATGGAATATTCTCATTCGTTAGGTAAACGAATGAAACCCGAAGTAGAACTAATTACTTAATAACACATTTTTTCCAGTCAATTGTAAAAATGGGAGCCTATATGGGGCTATATAGCGGAGCTTCCTAAAGGTGGTCAAATCCTTATCCTTATTAGATGTGCATGCTCCGCTACTGGATCTTATTCGAGACTGCTGTCAATTTAAAAAATAAGTGATGCAAGTGTCTCGAGGAGGAACTTTTATTCAAGTCAAGGAGGAATTTTCATTTAAATAAATAATCTTATTACTCGTTAAAATTTACATATATCCGTTTCGAACGGAGCAACTTATATTGAAGCCAAAACTAGCATGTAAATAAATAATTGCATTACTAATTAAGATTTACATATATCCGTTTAGAATGGTATATAAAGAAGGAACTTTTGTTTAAGCCATACCTAGCATGTAAATAAATAATTTTAATACTAATTGAAATTTACATATATCCGTTAGAATTGATTTGCAACTGAATTCCACCACAATTATGAACATGTGTGGCAGCGCCACAATTTCCACTGGCATCCCAACCCAAATATACAACTACTTCCATTGGCATCCCAACCCAAAGCAATTCTCCTGTTTACTGTTATAAATAAATCACCTAAGCAGGAATTCTAAGTTACAAGTGATTTCAAGGTTGAATGCAAAATTTCGAAAAGGTGGTGGAAATGTAATTGTACAGCTTACCATCAGAGATAAACGACTGAAAATCAGATTACTATTTTCAATTGAACAAGCTTAAACCAATATACTAGAAAATTATTTTGTTTTCCCTTCATTGTTTTGCCCTGCTAAATCGGGTTTTGGTGGTCCATTGTAAAAATTCAAGTAAAACATCAGGGAAGTTTAATATTTCTGAACTTTAAATATGATTTCGATAGTAAAATCTATTATTTTGATTCTATTCTTCCAAATATAGCCGCCGAGAAACATATTTGAAACCAAGAAATCTCAAGGTATACAATAAATACAACAGAAAGTTGACTACATATCACGACCTGAAACTTTTGCTAGTCATCTAGAACCATGAAATGTTTTTATGCGAGTCACGAAACCACTTAAAAAAGGATTGTATTTACATTTAAGCAACAAACAAATGCCTACAAGAAACCAATCACAAAACAATGACATGGTATTACAATGCCCACATAATGTTTGGGTGGATAAGTTGATGAACCACTAAGGATACATCCCTCAAGTATGCAGGCTCACCTGCACACACTTTTCTCAGTTGCTTACAACAACACAATTTACAGCACTCTTACAAAACAAAAAACAAACCCATTTCCTAAATTTCAACATGAAACAGGTGCCCACCTACAACAACAGAATAAAAGAATGGACTTCCACCCGAAATAACAGTGCTTCAACACCAAAAGCCTGTCAAAATGGTCAGATAGAAAACCACGTAACTGATCATCTAATCTTAACGATGTACAAATTAAGACCAGGCAGGGCCATTTTGTCCTCAAAACAAGCATTTAATGGTGACCGTCTTCATCGCCACCAAGTTCCCTCTCCTCCGAAGCGGCAGCCATCAGCTCATCAAACTTGTCAGCTTTCGTGAGTATTATTTCAACCTATCCAATTGAGCTATCAGATACCACATTTCTCACAAATTGAAACTGAAAATTCATTAATGTGACCAAAAAAGGTCAATAGAAAAACGTTGTTCTTTCACGAGTGTCTTTACATCAAAGATGATATACCTTGGCTTTCTGGATGGGCCGTTCCCTTGTTTCATCTTTCATTTCAACAGTGGATGTCAAGATCCCTGACAACTCAGATGACCATGCAAACAAATATACTACATCAGAAAATTTATAGACTGAAAAAATATGGAGCAATAAAGGACACTTATTTAACATGCTTTCTGTAAGATTAAAAAAATGAGGGCCTCATTGCACTGGCTGTAGACTTATGGAAAGGAAGACTTATATCCCCTACTAATATATATACTTGAAGAAAGAAAAATCAATCAAATTATACAGAAAGGGATTATAACACCCTAGGTGTGACTAAGCTCAAGACTGTTTGACGGTTAGATACAGGACTTCTACTACTGTACTTCAAGGTTGACCGATGAACCTACTTTCTATCTTCTGTAGACTTGATGGAAAAGGGAGACTTCTATCCCCTTAAATAAAGAAGAAACAATTAAGTTATGATGAAAGGGATTATAACCCCCTAGGCATGACGAAAGCTCCAGTGTTTGACGGTTAGATACAAGACTTCTACTACTGTTCTTCAAGGTTGACTGATGAACCTACTTTGTTTCTTCTTGTCTCATGGCTCCAAATGAAGTGTGTTGAGAAAGTAAAATACAGAGGACACCTTCAATAATGGGTCTAAACCATAAGGAGAAATCCAGACAGCAATTCTGTCAACAGACAACAATATCTGCAAAAGATCAAGAAAACAACTCCATACAACGAAAGATAACAAGCACATATCACAAATACAATCCCCCCAACAAAAAATACCATAGTACTGAAGGATGTAAAAGGACAGGACAACTGAAAATAACATACAGAGGAGTCAAGATTATATTATGAAAATGCAAAAACAAGGATACACTAAATGTACACATTTGTGTTGTAATTCAGTTAAAGCTTAACAACTAATCGCCAAGAACTTGCAGGAACAAATGCATAAATTAGGTCAACATATTAAACTACGCACAGATGATTGACACCAGGGTTATAGTGAAGAATGTGAAATTTCTAAAACCCAGTACACTTTAAACAAATCAAATTAACTTTTAACTGATTATTCAGGGTTTTTCTTCACAATAATTTAAATACACAGCAGAAATAAATAACCAGGAACTGAAAGTAAAAGAAGACAGCAATCACATCAAATGTACACACTTACTTTTGGACAGTAGTCCCCGGAAAAACCCAAGATGGAAAAACCGGTGCAGCAGATCTGAGGATTTTATTATTTCTGAGCAGGAAAAATCGAGATTTCTTACAAAGTAAATCGGCCTCTCTGAATAGCTGAATAACTTCAGCAAAAACCCTCTCCAACAAAATCGTACAGCCTCTCTAGACCCTCCAAAACAGAATCAGAGCGAAACAACAGCTAGAAGGTGAGCCTCTGAATGAATGTACAGCCCTCCTGCATCACTTTGTACGGCCCTGCCAGATCTGAAGCTTAGCCTCTAATTTGGTGAAGAATTGAGTCGATCCACCTGCTAGACTCTCCTCTGTCCTCCTGCAAAACTCTCACCTGCAAATCTGGAATAGATCTCTCTCTCCAATCGATCTCTCTTCTGCTTGTGCGCCCTCTTAGCCCAGTCGATCTCTTTATTCTTCATTGAGCAAGTGAAACCCGAATCTCCAAAAGGATGGAGGGCTGAGATCAACCCTCACCCTCATGATGAGAACAATGGTCAAGATTAAAAGCCCACAACTTAAATTATTTTTCACTTTAACTTCGGAAAATGTACTCAATAAAGTCAATTGAAGATTATAACACATCAACCGTTCGTTTCCTAAGTTGGACTTAGGAAAACATTTAATTAATCGACTTAACCTAAGTTTCATTGTCCTCCATCATGCTAGGACATTGTAATGATTATGGAAGATCTTCCTTGCCACAATCTCAACACTCCCTGTTAGCAAGGAAGGGATTATGTCTCAACCACATCTGATCTCTGAATTTCTCAAAATTCTATCTACTCGGTGCCTTGGTAAAGATGTCTGCCATCTGCTCATCAGTCTGTATGTAATCAAGCCTCACGGCTCCTCTCTGTACACAATCCAAGATGAAGTGATACCTGATATCAATGTGCTTGCTACGATCATGAAACACTAGATTCTCAGCTTGATGCAACTTTGATTGTCATAGTGAATCACAGTAGCTTCTAGCTCCTACCTGAACACGCCCAAAAGTAAATTTCTCAACCACAGTGCCTCACATGCTGCCAAACTGGCTTCCATGTACTCTACCTCAACAGAGCTCAATGCCACTGATCTTTGCTTCCTGCTGAACGAGGAAATGATTCACAATCCAATGTTGAAGCAACAACTAAAGTACTATGTTTGTCCTCTGCATATCCTGCCCAATCAACATCTGTGAAACCTGCTAATGTCACTCCACCACTGTGCTCATACAATAGCATGTACTCCACTATCCCTTTGAGATAGCGAAGCACATGCTTCACAACAATCCAATGTACTCTTTGAGGGTCCACCATGAACTGACTCAAAGAATTTACTGCAAAGCTGATATCTGGTCGTGTATTGACCAAATACATGAGCGATCCAATCAACTGACGATAGATAGTGGGGTCTACTGTCTTCGAATCTGATGCATCAATCTTCCTCCAATTTGTAACCAGAGGTGTGGACATGGGCCTACAATGCATCATCTTGAACCTGCGCAAAATCTCTATTGCATACTTCCCCTTTCTTAGGAAGAAGCACATATCTTTCTACCAAACCTCCAACCCTAGAAAATACTGCATCAACCCAAGGTCTTTCATCTCGAATTCTACTGTAAGGTTGACCTTGCAATAATATTCTATCAACTGCTCATCTCCAATGGTAAATAGGTCATCTACTTATAGTACCAATATAAGAGGTTTATCCCTTGCAACAAAGTACAAGTTTGGCTCTACCTCACTCCATTGGAAGCGCCTATCTCAAGTAGTTGTCAATCCTCGAGTACCATGCCTGAGGTGCCTGCTTGAGCCCATACAAGGCTCTCCTTTGTCTGCACACATGCGTCTCCCTACTGCCAACCTCAAATCCCTCAAGCCGCTCAACATATACCTCCTCCTCAACAACTCCATTGAGGAAGGCGATCTTAATGTCCATTTGATGAACGCGCCAGCCCTTCTCTATTGCAATGAAATGATTGCTCAGATTGAAGAGTACCTGGCCACAGGAGCGAAAGTCTCCTCGTAATCAACTCCCTCTCGCTGTGAAAAACCCTTGGCCACAAAGCAGGCTTTGTACTTGTCCACGCTTCCAACTGTTGCATGCTTAACTTTGTAGATCCACTTAGATCCAACCACCCTTTAATTCTCTAGCCTCAGAACTACCTCCAATACATCATTTTTCATAATGGACTTGTGGCCTTGATAAGCCATGCCAACCTAGAATCACTAACTGTGGACTTGTACCACTTAGGTCGTGGCCTAGTAATTTGCTCTTGGGAAACTACATCATGCTACACCTCCTCATCATCAACTCGCTCCTGATGATCCTGCCCAACAATCTCCCTATGAACACCCGTATCCTGTGTCTGCTCCTATGATCCTATCTTTTGACTCTTTGCCTCCTGCTCCTGGACTCCTGTGCTCCATTCCTGTTGGTTCTCTCCACTTGCTGGCAAATCCCTCGATCTCCTTAATGCATGTTCCTCCTCAAACTATACATCTCTACACACAATGACCTTCCTGCGTGTAGGCACATAAATCCTGTAAGCTTTGGAAACCTCGTTGTAACCAACAAGTATCCCCTTTACTGTCGTGGGTCCAACTTTGTCCTCTTTTCTGAAGGAACATGATAGGAGCATACGCTGCCCCAGATGCGAAGATGACTCACATCTGGCCTAGTTCTTGAAAATGTCTCCTCGAGTGTTCATTTCCCCAAACTGTGTGGGGACTCCTATTCTGCAAATATACTGCAGCATTGCTCGCCTCTACCCATAAGAACAATGGCAGTCCCTAATCATGAATCATAGCTCATGTTGCTCCAACCACAATCCTATTCTTTCTCTTGGCCACTCCATTATGTTGAGGATTGTAAGGAACTGTGAGTTCCTTCTTAATCCTTCTCGTTGTGCAATAATCCTCAAACTCCTTGGAGGTGTACTCTCCCCCATTATCTGATCTTAAGACCGAAATCTTCCTCCCAGTCTGTTTTTCCACCAGAGCTCTAAACTCTTGAAACCTCCCAAAGACCTCATCCTTGGTCTTTAGAAAGTAAATCCAAATCTTCCTGGATTAGTCATCAATAAACAAGACAAAGTACTTGAAGCCACTCACTGACTCCACACTCATTAGCCCACATACGTCAATGTATCAGATCCAATACTACCTTGGACCTGTGCTCGCTAGATGGAAAGGGTTTCCGAGCATACTTGCCCAATGCACAACCCTTACAAGGGTCATGCCTCTCAACTGTAATCTTAGGAAATCCATTGTCTGACTCCCTCAAATGCCCCAAAGAAGCAAAATGAATGTGTGCCATGTTCCTGTGCCACAACTCACCTATGCCTGTGGTGATAATCCCTAATGCTTTCTCTTGATGAACCTGTAACCTATAGACCTTCTCCTCTTGAACCCCAATCATCCTATCCATCTTCTTACCTAACCCACCAGGTCTAATGAACACCTTTCTTTTACGAAAAGTGACCTCATATCCCTTGTCCTCAAGAGTAGAGACTGAGATGAGATTCTTGGTCAACCTAGAACATATAACATCACTAAAACGGAGTGGTTTCGCAGACTCCCTCTAAAACGAGACTGTGCCAACTTCTTGCGCCTTATAGCGCCTGTCATCCCCTAACTCAATGACTAGACTAACGCCTCCCTATTGTAGCCTAGTAAACCACTCTTTGTTCCCTATCATATGACAAGATGCACCATTGTTTACAAACCACATGTCTGAAACAGTTGCACTAGACATACAGGCTATGAAGCAGAAATCCTCCACAAATGACTTGGCAAACTCATCCACTACTGCTAAAGCTGCCATTTGTGGCTTATTCGTCTTCTTCCTCTCTTCACATAGTGATGCAAAGTGTCCCATCTTGTGACACTGGAAGCACTTGACTTTTGAAAAGTCAATGTTTTTATTTCCACTTTTCTTCTTCTTCTTACCCTTTGCTTTGCCTGCAAGGGCCAAACCATCTTCCTCCTTTGCATGAGTTGAAGATGATGGTCCTGCTTGACCAATTCTAATCTCTTCTTGCACAAAATCATCCCACAGCCACTGCCAATCAGGGTGCTTCTCCCGAGCTACCACACCACGAACAAAAACGTCCCATGGCTTAGTGAAGCCATCTAGTGCAATACACACCAACTCAGGATCTTTAGTCTTTTCACCGACTACTGCAAGTTCATCTCTGATTTGAGTTATTCTAGTAAGATAAGGAATCATACCCTCACCTTTGGCCATCTTGTTCCCACGCAATTACTTGCGCAGAGCCATCACTCTGTTTTCATTTTTGTTTTGGCAGAGGTCATTTAGGGCTTTCCACATATCTTTTGCCTCAGATTTTCCTGGGAGATGTGGGACCACAAGGTCCTTTATCCCATCAAGAATCAGGCGCTTTGCCTTAGCCTCAGCTTTCTTCCAGATAACCAATTCAGCTGCACGTATGGAAGATGTTGCCTTGTCACTAACATCATTGCCTTCTAATATCATTGCCATCCTTTCCTTCCAGGTGGGGTAATTCTGAGTCCCTTGTAACCTGTCTTCCATCCTCAAACTCATGGCCATTTTGTTCAAACCCTTGCTATAGAAATCTTACGATTGCCTTGATCTTATCAGATTCAATAAGATGTTGTCCTGCTCTGATACCATGTGAAATGTTTAAAACCCAATACACTTTAAACCAATCAAATTAACTTTCAACTGATTATTCAGGGTTTTTCTTCACAATAATTTAAATACACAACATAAATAAATAACCAGGAACAAAAAGTAAAAGAAGCGATCACATCAAATGTACACACTTATTTTTGGATAATATTCGTACTCAATAAAGTCAACTAAAGATTATAACACATCAATAGTTCTTTTCCTAAGTTAGACTTAGGAAAACATTTAATTAATCGACTTAACCTAAGTTTCATTGTCCTCCATCATGCTAGGACGTTGTAATGATGATGGAAGACCTTCCTTGCTACAATTTCAACACTCCCTCTTAGCGAGGAAGGGATTATGTCTCAAACCCATCTGATCTCTGAATTTCTCAAACTTCTGTCTACTCAATGCCTTAGTAAAGATGTTTGCCATCTGCTCATCAGTATGTATGTAATCAAGCCTCACAGCTCCTCTCTGTACACAATCCCCGATGAAGTGATACCTGATATCGATGTGCTTGCGACGATCATGAAACACCGGATTCTCAGAGAGCTTGATGCAACTCTGATTGTCACAATGAATCACAGTAGCTTCTAGCTCATGCTTGAACCACAGTGCCTCACATGCTGACAAACTGGCTGCCATGTACTCTGCCTCAGCAGAGCTCAATGCCACTGATCTCTGCTTCCTGCTGAACCAGGAAATGATGTCTGATCCAATGTTGAAGCAACAACATGAAGTACTCTTCCTATTCTCTACACATCCTACCCAATCAGCATCTGTAAACCCTGCTAATGTCACTCCACAACTACGCTCATACAATAGCTTGTACTCCTATGTCCCTCTGAGATAGCGAAGCACATGCTTCGCAACAATCCAATGTACTCTTCGAGGGTCCACCATGAACTGACTCAAATAGTTTACTGCAAAGCTAATATCTGGTCGAGTATTGACCAAATACATGAGCGATCCAATCAACTGACGATAGAGAGTGGGGTCTACTGTCTTCGAATCTGATGCATCAATCTTCCTCCAATTTGTAACCAGAGGTGTGGACATGGGCCTACAGTCCAGCATCCTAAACCTGCGCAAAATCTCCAGTGCATACTTACCCTGTCCTAGGAAGAAGCGCCCATCTTTCTGCCAAATCTCCAACCCTAGAAAATACTGCATCAACCCAAGGTCTTTCATCTCGAATTTTGTTGTAAGGTTGACCTTGCAATCTTCTATCAGCTGCTCATCTCCAGTGAGAAATAGGGCATCTACTTATAATACTAGTATAAGAGGCTTCTCCCCTGCAAGAAAGTACAAGTTTGGATTTGCCTCACTCCGCTAGAAGCGCGTCTCTCTCAAGTAGTTGTCAATCCTCAAGTACCATGCCCAAGGTGCCTACTTGAGCCCATACAAGGCTCTCCTCGGTCTGCACATATGTGTCTCTCTATTGCCAACCTCAAATCCCTCAAGATGCTCAACATATACCTCCTCCTCAACAACTCCATTGAGGAAGGCGGTCTTCACGCCCATCTGATGAACACGCCAACCCTTCTCTGCTCCAATGAAATGACTACTCAGATTGAAGAATACTTGGCCACAGGAGTGAAAGTCTCCTCATAATCAACTCCCTCTCGCTGTGAAAACCACTTGGCCACAAAGAAAGCTTTGTACTTGTCCACACTTCCATCTGTGTTGCATGCTTAACTTTGTAGATCCACTTGGATCCAACCACCATTTTATCCTCTGGCCTTGGAACTACATCCCATACATCATTTTTCATAATGGAGGCATATTCCGCCATCATGGCTTCCTGCCACACCTTATGTTGTACAGCACTCTCATTACTAGAAGACTTGGCATCAATGAGTTGAGTCATCAATGCCATATATCCAAGTCTCTTTGGTGGTTTGCTTCCTCTGATGTCCCTCTCTGGAAGCCATCCCAACCTAGAATCATTGACTATGGACTTGTACCAGTTAGGTAGTGGCCTAGTATTATGCTCTTGTAAAATTGCATCATGTTACTCCTCCTCATCATGAACTCGCTCCTGATGATCCTTCCCAATAGTCTGCCTCTGAACACCTTGTTGTCGTCCTAATACACACTTGCAAACGTGAGCAAAGTCTAGCTCACTTAGTGTGTCCTTGGAGGCACAATGTCTAGGTTCACAGTCCACACTGTCACCTTGACTGGAACCTCTTCCTTCCAGGCTTACTCCTAGGGAAGCCAAGGGAGGTGGATCCTAGTTACTAGATGTGATTTGACGTTTATGTTCTAGGAGTTGGTTTTAATTTGTTAAAGGTTTAGGGAAAAACTAACCTATGATGCAAAGGCAGCAAATGCAAAGTGCAAGATTACTTATGTTAAGCAAACCCTTCCCTAAGTCAACTAAGACTAGTGCCTAAAGGTTGAGCAAGGGGTCAACTAAGTTTAAGGGAGTTTATTTACAAAAGATTACAAGTATTACAAAGTTACAACTATTCCACAACAATGCTACAAGTACTTACAATAATGAATATAATATATTACAACAAATATAAACAAGGATACACAGGATACAAATAGACAAGATTAACCAAGTGCCAAAGTGTGAGAATTAAAAGATATTCAAAATTAAGATCATTCACATAAGGCCAAGCATGCCCCAATAAGAATTGGATTGTTTTTTAATGGTAAACAAGGATACACAGGATACAAATAGACAAGATTAACCAAGTGCCAAAGTGTGAGAATTAAAAGATATTCAAAATTAAGATCATTCACATAAGGCCAAGCATGCCCCAATAAGAATTGGATTGTTTTTTAATGGCAACCACTAAAGCACTCAAGATCCAACAAGAAGATTCCTCCAAGTGGGATGCGCTATCTCTCGAGGGATCACACCATAAAGAGCATAAAATGAAAGATATAAAATACTTGAAAGATAAATGCTCAACAAAGTAAATAGATTTAACATTTAGATGTTTAACCACATTTGCATGAAAGATAAAAGATGTATGTGTTTATAACCTAGTGCTCTAAACAACCATCATAAGATATACCCAAGTAAAGATTGTCTAAAAGACTAAGTGGTTAAGAGTTGCTTAAAGATTTTATAGATGTTGATCACTCTCCTAACTAAGTGTCAAACCTTAATCCTCCTCCCCCAATTACCAAATAACTGTTGGATGCTCAAGATAGTAAGGCAACGAGGCCCACCCTAGCTTTCACAGTCAGTCCTAAAGTCTGAGTACTTCTCGGAAATGACACATCCTGTGCGTCGTGAGACCGTCCCCGGCCTACACCCTCCGCGTTTTAGATGGCAAAGATGGGGGTATTAAGGTGTCCTAGTTGATCTAAAATGTTATTATGACTTAGGACTAAGTCTTAAAGTATGTTATGAGTGTTTTAGATAAGTTTTAGATGCCCGAAAATAGTGAATTATGCCCAAAACCGAAACTTAATTTACTGTGAAAGAGTGTGTTGCAGACTATGAAATTAAAGCATATGAAGCATCTACAACATGTAAAGGAAAGTTGAAAGTAAAGACATTCATATCATCATCCACTTAACCATGTATGCATGTAAACTTGAAAGAAAATGAAAGTGAAAGACAAGAACAACTTGCCAACTATAACAGAAAATTGTTTTAT